>CM044988.1:0-37500 GCA_024542945.1 allo-octoploid hybrid of Carassius auratus x Cyprinus carpio
AATGTACCCACACTTTTGATCGACCTTTCCACATTTTTAAGGTATTATGTGTGCATGCTCGCGTCTCATATGAATATGCGCGTGGAGAGTTTGTGTGTGTGTGCTCGTGTCTCATATAAGTATGCGCGTGGACGTGGAGAGTTTGTGCGTGCGTGCGCCTCATACAGTCTATGGTATGTGTGCGGAGCCGGAGAGTTCCGCGCGTCTCGTGTGTGTAGAGTTTTTGTGTGTGTGAGTGACTTTGTGTGTTGTTGTGCATTTCATATGTAGCTACTTGTTTGAGCACTGATGTCGACGAGTTAACTCCTTAGGTATCGAAATCTGGAACCGAACAACATGTCATTTTTCGATACTCGATAGTATCGAGGCAATTCGGTCGCTACCTAAAAAGTATCGAACTCGGTACCCAGCCCTAGCCGTCATTGAGTCTGTCCTGTGCACTTCAATAACTGTCTGGTTTGGTTCTGCTACAAAATCAGACATCAGAAGTCTACAGAGAACGGTTCGGAGTGCTGAAAGAATTATTGGTGCTCCCCTGCCCACCCTTCAAGATCTGTACACATCCAGAGTGAGGAAAAGGGCTCAGAAAATCATTCTGGATCCCTCACATCCAAGTTACCCCCTTTTTGAACTTTTGCCTTCAGAGCCGCAAATACCAGCACAGTTAGGCACAAGAACAGTTTCTTCCCCCAGGCAATCTACCTCATGAACAGTTAAATGTTCCCCACTTATGCAATAAAAATGTGCAATATCCTTATATTTATTTGTTACCCCTTCATCCAAGTACATCTCTGCATCTCACGCTATTATATTCCATTATCATCTATAGCACAACTGTTCATACAATTTATTTATTTGCAATTTATATTTTTTATTTTTTTTCTCTCTCTGTGTTGTTGTTGTCTCTGTGTACTGGAAGCTTATGTCACTAAAACAAATTCCTTGTATGCGTACTTGGCAATAAAGCTCTTTCTGATTCTGATTCTAATGTTGTGAATCAGGGTTTGTTCTGTAGTCCTTCACAGAAATGCGTCACATCTGAGTTTGTAAAAGTCTTTTTCACAAAAGGCTGACGTGTAAATGGATATTTAACACAGATCTCATTAAATGACAAACTCCCAGCTTGTTTTGTGTGAATAATTCATGTATATTATATCGATACGATATAATTCTGATATAGATATGAACACAATTAAAAAGCCTCGTAAAAACTACCAAGAACGCCCAAAACAGATCTTTGTGTATATAAACTTATGAAAAATTAATTTAAAACCCTCATTTAAAACCATATAATATTTTAGACAAAAAAAACAAAACAAAAAAAAACAAAAACAAAACAGCACAAATAAGTTAATGTTCAACTTTTTTTTTTAGCCTTCATACAAACAATAAATGTGAAATCACTGTCAAATAATCATCTCAGACTCCCCTTATTAATATTAATATATTTAACTTCAAACTATAGGCTAATACAATACCAGTTAATGTTTTTTTAATTCTCTTCTGCTCACCAAGCCTGCATTTATTTGATCCAAAATACAGCAAGAGTAGTAATATTTGGAAATATTTTAAAAGGTCATTTATTCCTGTGATTTCAGAGCTATATTTTTAGCATCATTACTCCGGACATATGATCCTTCAGAAATCATTCTTATATTCGGATTTTCTGCTCAAAAATAATTTATTATTATGTTGAAAACAGCTCAGTAGAATTTTTCAGGTTTCTTTGATGAATAGAAAATTCAGAAGAACAGCATTTATCTGAAATAGAAATTGTAATATTATAAATGTCTTTATGACCACTTTTGATTAATTTAAAGCATCCTTGCTAAATATATATATTTTAATTTCTTTCAAAAAAAAAGAAAAGAAAGAAAGAAAGAAAGAAAGTCATACTGACTCCAAGCTTTTGAATGGAATAGTGTATAATGTTACAAAAGCTTTTTATTTCAGATAAATGCTGATCTTTGGATCTTTCTATTCATCAAAGATTCCTGAAAAAAAAGTGCTCAGCTGTTTTAAATATTGATAATCATCAAATCATCATATTAGAATGATTTCTGAAGATCATATGATACTGAAGACTGGAGGAATGATGCTGAAAATACAGCTGCGCATCACAGAAATAAACTACATTTTAAAATAAAGCAGTTATTTTAAATAGTAAAAATATTTCAGAATGTAACTGTTTCTGCTGTTCTTTGGATCAAATAAATGCAGGCTTGGAGAGCAGAAGAATTCAGATAAAATGAAAGTGCCATCGAAACTTTTCTGAAGACAGTCGGTTCCCTTCAGAGACACATTCATATAAAACACCCGCGACGTGTTCTGATTTTGAAACGAGGAGTGCTCATGTTTATTCAACGAAGTCAAACACCACAAATAAATCAATGTATGAGAAATACTGCTAATTTATATCGAAATATCGGAAATGTGTTTAAAAATCATTTCACCGTTATTGAAAAAATACATCGTGACACATATTGATATTGAATTATTGTCCAGCCCTAACAGTAATCCACCTTTTCTATGGTTTGATTTATTTTATGGCATAATGCAGAGCTCTTTAAATGTGTAATAATGTAAAATAGTGTCTAGTGCTGTACAGTAAAGAGTAAGCACACTTCAAGCACTGTCTTCACTGTAATAGTTCACTGTAACAGCAGTCAAACAGCTGCAACATTAAGATTTATGATCAATAATTACTGAAGATTGAACATTATAATGCTATATTATTATTGTTATTAATATTAGCAGTAGTTGATATCATTATTGTATCTTCATTGAGAGTGAAAATGTCTGAACGTCAGCTTTACTGATCAATGTGTGGAGCGTCTCTTTGCTGCAGCTGCTGCTGATTTAATGAACGAGTTTCTCATGTGACAGGGTTGTTTTTACCCGCGCCGCTAACACACCTTTTACTCTAATATCTACTGGATTAAAAACACATGTTGTGACTCCTTTAAGATTCTGGCCTGTTATTCAGGAGAAAATCTCTCATTCAGGAACATTTATTTTAAAGGAGTCAGATTCATTTTTAAATATGATACTTTAGTTCATGATGAAACACTCACAGAGCTTTACTGCAGTTGATCACAGCTGGTATCAGTCTTCCTCTCCCCGCAGCTGATGTGTTGTACTTCATGGTGTTCAGTTCATTCAGTGTCTCCTCTGACATCTGAAGCATGTAGGAGATTGTTGAGCACTGAGCAGCAGAGAGTTTCTTCTCTGAGTGTTTGTCTGATTTCACAAACTCCTGAATCTCTCTGAACAGAGTCTGATCTTTCACTTCCAGCAGACAGAGGAACAGATTGATGGACTGATCAGCTGAGAGAGGATAACTTTCATTTGGATCTTTGATCTTCTCTTTAATGTACTGTGTGGTTCTGCTGATGGTCTCTGAGCTGTTCTCTGTGTGTGTCAGTAGATCCTGTAAGAGTCTCTGATTGGACTCCAGTGAGACGCCCAGCAGGAACCGCAGGAACAGATCCAGACGTCCATTCTTACTCTCGAGAGCTTTATTTACTGCTGATCTTAGTAGAACATACAGAGAGCCTTCATCAGAGTCTTGATAAAAAAAAAAAGGGAATTCACGCAGTGGCTCCTGGTTCTTTGTTAAATAGCAGTAAAGCAGATAGAAAGCAGCGAGAAACTCCTGAACGCTCAGATGAATGAAGCTGTAGACTTTCCTCTGATAAATCACAGATTCCTGCTTAAAGATCTCAGTGCAAATCCCAGAATACACTGAGGCGTCAGTGACGTCTATGCTGCTCTCAATCAGGTCCTCCTCATAGAACATCACATTGCCCTTCATCAGCTGTTTGAAAGCCACTTCAGCAAGTTTCACAATCACTTCTCTGTTGGACTGCAGGAGTTTCTCTGGATCTCTCTCTTCATACTTCTGCTTCCTCGTGTTGATCTGAATCAGCAGGAAGTGGATGTACATTTGAGTCAGAGTTTGAGGGATTTCTGCTCTCAGATCTTCTTCCAGGAGCTTCTGAAGCACAGTGGATGAGATCCAGCAGAAGACGGGGATGTGGCACATGATGTGGAGGCTTCTTGCTCTTCTGATGTGTGAGATGATTCTGCTGGCTTGATGCTCATCACTGATTCTCTTCCTGAAATATTCCTCCTTCTGAGGCTCAGTGAATCCCTGAATTTCTGTCAGACGGTGGATGTATTTGGAGGGGATCTGATTGGCTGCTGCTGGTCTGGAGGTGATCCAGATGAGAGCAGAGGGAAGCAGCTCTCCTTTCATGAGCTCTGACATCAACACATCCACTGATGAAGTCTCAGTCACATCACAAACTTTCTGAGCGTCTGAAAACATCAGTGTGATTCTGCTTTCATCCAGACCATCAAAGATGAACACAACTTTACACTCCTCATAAATCTGTGAGTCCAGATCTTGAAGTTCAGGATGAAAGTCCAGCAGAAGTCTGTGAAGACTGTACTGATGATCTCGGATCAAGTTCAACTCTCGAAATGGAAGCACAAACATGAAATCTACATCCTGATTGGCTTTTCCCTCGGCCCAGTCCAGAATGAACTTCTGCACAGAGACGGTTTTTCCGATTCCAGCGATGCCTTTAGTAAGAACAGTCTTGATCTGCTCTTTCTCCTCACATCCTGCTTCAGCTGAGGCTTTAAAGATGTCATTGCAGTAGATTGGAGTGTCTTGTGAGGGTTGTGTTCTGGCTGTTTTCTCCATCTGTAAAACCTCATGTTCTTCATTCACTCCTTCTCTCTCTCCCTCTATGATGTAGAGCTGTGTGTAGATGCTGTTCAGGAGGCTTTCATTCTCCTGGAGTTTCAGTCCCTCAAATAATCTCTCATACTTGTTCTTCATGCTGGTTTTGTGCTGCTCTTTGACTCTCTGTAGTTCATCATTCACTGCTTGAGGAGGATCCTGGGCTCTAATCTGATCGTCTCTGATTGGTAACAAACATAAAAACATGTTTGTGAATAAAACATGGAAGGAACAGCAACACATTTAAGAGAGAAGTGTCAGTTTAATATGCTCCTGTTATATACAGCATATTTACATTAAAGTATAACACATTTTCTAGAATATAGTTTATATTTCATGAACTTTATATTTGCTACGCTAGCAGTTTTTGCTGTGGTATCAAAATTGAAATTGAGAATAGTAAAATTGAATTGGTATCTAACATGTTGAGTGTAGGGCTGGGCGATATATCGCATGCAATTGTCATGCGCATTTCGTCAGTAAAGCCGGTTCCATGATTAGCGCTAAATCTCCATCACCTGATTTCAAATGGAGCGGCATTTAATAGACAGAGCCGCAGATCACTGACAAGCTACACAATATCGCGTTGATTGTCGAAGGCGATTCATCTGCGATAATGACACAATATTGCGTAGCTTGTCAGTGATCTGCGGCTCTGTCTATTAAATGCCGCTCCATTTGAAATCAGGTGATGGAGATTTAGCGCTAATCATGGAACCGGCTTTACTGACGAAATGCGCATGACAATTGCATGCGATATATCGCCCAGCCCTAGTTGAGTGTCAAATACGCTTATTTATTATTATAAAATATAACCTAGATCAAAAACAATAATAGCAGCAACTATTTTATTTTTGTGTGGCAGGGCCAGTGAAAATACTGGCAGGGCAAGTAATAATTTGAACAACACAATACAATTAGTTAGGGCTGCACAGTTATTCAAAATTAAATGGTGATTAGGCAGAAGCTGTGATTGTCACGCGTATCTTTCAGTGAAGCACGGTTCTGTGATCAGCAGTAAATCTCAGAAACTTCAAATACGCCTCGCAGAAGAAACCCAGGAGATCCCTATAACGTTAGCTGAATAAACAGAAGATTTAACTGCTTTCATTAATTCAGCGTGACTAATAAACACACAACTACGACAATATATGGTTTACCTGAGTTTGTCTTATTATAATGTTTATTATAATAGAGTATATAATAATGCAATGCTAATCGACCTTGCCTTCATCAATGCTTCGAACAGCGGTTTTCAACCTGTGGGGTGAGCATCAGTTAATTCAGAAACTTTCCCTTGAGGATTTATGAATATGAGTTATCACATCTTTAGCCATCCACTAGGGGGCGATCTGACTCCCGCTGCTAGTCAACAGTTCGAGCAGAGTTGGCGCAAATGAAATTAGACAAACTTAGGGGGGCACATGTCCTAAAAGGTTTAAAACCCCTGGCTTAGAATACGTTGGGAATTCTGGGAACAGGGAATATGTTGCGTGTCTTATTCTGTATACGAAGCCACATCATATCACAGAAGGATTTATCTCAAACACCCGAGTGACATTATGAAGTGAGTTTGGAGTAGAAACATGTTATTAAATGTGGTATTTTCATGAGCTTTCAGATAGAGCAGCATTTACTACACAGAGCTGTAGTTCACTGAGAAGCTACACAAACAGCTTTCATAATAGCAGAACGATTTCTTAGATTTCATTATATTTCAATTATATCGTCTGTGATTATGACTGCGATTTTACATAGTTTGTCAGTGAACTACGGCTCTGTGTAGTAAATGCTGCTCCATCTGAAAGCACCTGATGGAGATTTACTACTAATCACAGAACCGCTTTACTGACAAGATGCACATGACAATCACATTCAATTAATCAAGCAGCACTACAATTAGTTCAGATGATGTATGATGTTGTATGAATCAGTCTATTGTCTCCAGTACGAGACAGTGTCTCACCTGGGGTCAGAGGTCACTGGTTCATCACTGAATTTAGGAGGCTTTTGCATGGATGTGTCACTCTTCAGAGACACACAGCTGTGATCTGGAGATGAAGATCTCTTCCTCCTGGTGACTCTAAAATATAATTATTCATATTCATCTTCACACAGTAATGAACACAACACAATTAGTTCAGATGATGTATGATGTTGTATGAGTCAGTCTATTGTCTCCAGTACGAGACAGTGTCTCACCTGGGGTCAGAGGTCACTGGTTCATCACTGAATTTAGGAGGCTTCTGCATGGATGTGTCACTCTTAAGAGACACACAGCTGGGTTCAGGAGATGAAGATCTCTTCCTCTTCTTCCTGGTGACTCTAAAATATAATTATTCATATTCATCTTCACACAGTAATTAACACAACACAATTAGTTCAGATGATGTATGATGTTGTATGAGTCAGTCTATTGTCTCCAGTACGAGACAGTGTCTCACCTGGGGTCAGAGGTCACTGGTTCATCACTGAATTTAGGAGGCTTTTGCATGGATGTGTCACTCTTCAGAGACACACAGCTGGGATCTGGAGATGAAGATCTCTCACTGATCTCCATGATGAGGAACTGATTTGAGGCCTGACAATGAAAAAACAAAACAAATAATTTAACACTTTGACCACACAACTATTGTACACGAAAGCAGCTCCGGGCGGATGACGTATGATGTCAGCTACATTACGTGATGGCGCAGGTTACAGTAAAGTAATTATTATTATGTTTTGAATATGGATATTTTTCTTACAAAAACGCATTGAAAAGCAGGCCTTTGTTCACCCCCCAGAGCCGTGTGAGATACTTTTTATTATGGATGGGTGCTTTTTATTTAGCTTCTTTTGAAATGAAGCACTGCAACAACCTCTGAGTGCCATTAAACAGCTAGAAAGATCAAAGATAATTTTTTATATAACTCCAACTGGATTCGTCTGGAAGAAGAAAGTCATATGCACCTAGGATGACTTGAGGGTGAGTAATTTATGGGCTATTTTTCATTTTTTGGGTGAACTCAACTCAACTCAACTCTATTTATTAAGCACTTTCAACACCACAAGTGGAACCAAAGTGCTGTACAGAAAGTATAAAAGAGAAACATAATAAACAAAACAGACATATGACATACACACTTACAAAGCATTGTCAAAAGCTAAAGAAAACAAATAAGTTTTAAGCGCACTCTGAAAAACACCCAATGAAGGACAATTTTTTACAGACAGAGGAAGGTCATTCCAAAGCCTAGGAGCTGCAACAGAACCCCCCCCCCCCATCACCTTTACATTTTAAACGCGTTTGTGGAACCACAAGAAGCAACTGATCATTCGAGCGCATTAGACACATTAGATATCATTAGACACCCTCAAAAGAGCCGTTTCTGTACTATGACCAACACTAAAACCTGACTGGAATCTATCGCAGATGTTATTCCTAATTAAAAAGTCATTAAGCTGTGTGCGCACAATTTTTTGTAGTATTTTTGAAATAAAAGGCAATTTTGAAATCGGATGAAAACTACTCAAGTCAAATAGATCTAAGCTGGGGTTTTTTAAAAGGGGCCGAATAACAACATGCTTAAAACTAACCAGAACAACACCAGGTGACAAACTAATATTTATAATAGACAGAATACTTGGGCCAATTGAATCAAGTACCTGCTTAAACAGAGAAGGAAGCACATCACCAGGAGACCTGGTGGACTTCATATTAGCAGTTATATCTTTAAGCTACTGCAAAGAAACAGGCATAAAACTGGTCAAATGGTTCTGAGGGGCAACAGAAACAATAAAATCATTGCAAACAGATGAAATTAGAGATCTAATTCCATCAACCTTACCAATAAAAAAAGTTTAAAAACTCTTCACACATGTCAGCAGAAGGAGTGAGTGCAGGAGTAGTTACACTGTAAAACCCGACAAGTAACTTAACTCAAACCGTTTGAGTAAACAGATATCCTTAAAAACCTGACAAGTTATGTTAACTCAAACCGTTTGAGGAAACCAATTGCCTTAAACCATTTAAGTTTTACAACTAACACACTGTAAAACCCGACAAGTAACGTAACTCAAACCTTTTGTGTAAACAAATATCCTTAAAAACCTGACAAGTTGGGTTTACTCAAACCGTTTGAGGAAACCGATTGCCTTAAACCATTTAAGTTTTAAAACTAACAGTTATGAGTACTCTGAACTTAATTCAGTTGAGTTCACTGAAAGAAGATATACATTGCAATTAAATAATTAAGTGATTAATTGAGTGATAATTGAGCATTAGTGATGAACACCTGCTGTTAACAAACAGAATTACTGAAGAAAAGAGAAACACAAGAACTACAACTGACTTCAGACACAGCCTTAGATAAAATAAACTGAAATAAAATACATTAAATCTCTCAAGATCTGATTAAACAACCCCACAAACAGCATCGCCAGCTCCACTTATTAATAACCAGACTGACTTTATTTCTGTCAGACGTCTACAGAAGATCTGATTGAGAATTAACTAAGGTTTAGATGTTGATTTATGTTTTCATTTAAAGTAACCATGTTAGAGATCAGTGTTTGCTTTAGTTGGGCTCTTGACTCTTGATTTCTGTCTTAGTTTTTTCTTTGGCTGTTGTAACCATTTGTTGTAACTCAAAAGCCCAGAGAAAATATCATCAGGTGTTATACACACACTCACACTCTTAGAAGCTGCTTTTATCCAAAGCAACTTACAGTGCATTCAGGTTAGCATCTTTTTTTTTATCTAACCTGTACCTAGATGTTGGTTGTTATACTGTATATTGGTGATGATAATCATTGATTATTGAACTGTTTGGAGTCTAATCTCTGATGAAATAGGTGTTGTGTAATTAGTTGGATTGATTACAGTGAAAGTGATTCTAAGAGCCAGTAGTTCTGTGATAATCAGTTAATATAAAGAACTTTCCAAACAGTTAGATTTTCTGTGGTGTCACTTAGTCACACACAGACATCAATAATCAGCATATGAACCTCAACAATGGTGACCATAAAAAAAAAACAATGCAGCAGAGCATGCTGGGAGCCATGGATGAGTTTTGTACCACAATAGTACCCAGCATGCATTGCAGCATGTTTTTTTTTTTTTTCGTAACCATTGTTGAGGTTCATATTCTGATTATTGATGTCTGTGTGTGACTAATTGACACCATAGAAGACCAAACTGTTTGGAAAGTTCTTTATATTAACTGATTATGAAAAAACCACTGACTTTTTGAATGGCTTTCATTGTAATCAACTGAACTAACTATAGAACACCTATTTAGTAAGATTTTGAACTCTGAACAGCTCCATAATTGATGATTATCATCACCAATATGCTGTATAACAGCCAATACCTGATCATATTTTCTCTGGGTTTTTTGAGTTATAACAAACATGTTTCAAAAACACATGGTTACAACAGCCAAAAAAAATAATAATCTAAGACAGAAGTCAAGGGTCAAGAGCCCAACTAAAGCAAACACTGATCTCTAACATGGTTACTTCAAATGAAACAATAAATCAACATCTAAACCTTAGTTAATTCTCAATCAGATCTTCTGTAGACGTCTGACAGAAATAAAGTCAGTCTGGTTATTAATAAGTGGAGCTGGTGATGCTGTTTGTTAACAGCAGCTGTTCATCACTAATGCTCAATCAGCACTTAATTAATCACTTGATTACATAATTGCAAAGTTTTAAAACTTACATGGTTTAAGTAAAGAGAATCTGTTTACTCAAACGGTTTGAGTTACTGTGACTTGTCAGGTTTTACAGTGAGTAGGATGAAGAACAGCATTTACAGTAAAGAAAAGTACTCTAGAATTATTACAGTTTCTGGAGATGATGACAGAGAAATAATTTGATCTAGCCAATTTAACAGCTCTTTGATACTCATTCAAACGGTTCTTTAAAATCTCATAAGAGACTTGTAATTTATCTTTAACCCATTTGCATTCAGCCCTCCTACACTCCTGCCTAAGAGCACGGGTAGTACTGTTCAACCAGGGCTGCGATTTGACTTTTCTTCCCCTGACTTTGACAGGAGCCACAGCATCTAAAATCTCTAAGCAAGAAGAGTTAAACTGATCGACCAACTCTTCTAAACCCATACAGGGAGAGTGTGACTCGATCAATGAAAATAAAGGAGAGACATTAAAAACAGCTGAAAAACTACTCTGTACTGTTCATGGATTGAGTATGCGAGACGAAATTGAGGCAGAAACAGTATTACCCGGCACAACACAAGGAAAGTTAGTATTTAAAATAACAGTCTTATGGTCAGAAAAAACAGTATCAACAATCTTCACGCTATCAATAGAAAATCCCAAAGATAATAGAAGGTCAAGAGTATGACCACGTTCATGAGTTGGACCCGAAACACATTGCAAAAAAATCAAACGACTCTAATAAATTTAAAAATTCTTTGACCAGGGGCTTTGAAGGACAGCACACATGTATATTAAAATCCCCCAAAATTGAAATATTGTCAAAAGAAGGGACAATTTATTTAAATTTTTATTTATTTATTTATAATTTAAGAAGGGACAATACCAAATAAAAATTCAGAAAACTCCTGTATAAAATCCCCATGAGAGTTTGTGGGTCTATAAATCAAAAAACATAACACAGATTTAAAAGAATTCAGCATAATTAACCGAGATTCAAAAGAGCTAAAGGACGCAGAAGGTGAAAGTCTACACTTAAACTTGTCTTTAAAAACAACTGCAAGACCCCTGCCACGACCAACAGACCTAGGGGTACTGAAAAAACTGCAGCCAGGAGGAGAGAGTTCAGAAAGAGAAGTCATTTCACCAGCATTAAGCCAAGTCTCAGTAACAAATAAAAAATCTATTTCATGAGAAAGAAAAAGATCGTTCAGGATGAAGGTCTTTTTTGCCAGAGATCTCGCGTTTATCAACGCCATTGTCACTGGAGTGGGAGTGGCATAAGAAGAGGATCGCAGAGAGGAATCATACAATGTTACCGGACTACTGTCACGTAAATAGCGAAGATTCCGATGATTAACTCCTCGATCTGCAGACTGTCACCTCACGTACACCATCCGCGAGGACTGAGGCATCAACGCCGAAGACGGAAATACAGGCACAATGTATGAACATCTCAAGTTCACGATCACGGCCTCCGCCATCAAAGAAGCTGGTCCGATGACTGGAAACTTCCCGATCCTCTTCGATCTCACAAGGACCCCAGCACGCTTCCCACGCTTCCTTCGACATCCCGGCAGGTAACACATTTTCCTCAATGCAACTGGCACAAAATGCGAGTGCAGATGCCAATCATCTCTGGGATCGCTAAATAAACAATCGGTCACAGCCGATCGAATATTAAGTAGCGTCAAGCGATCATATACCAGAGGGGAGCAAACAGAGCGCGTGATAAAACAAACAAAAAACAATACAAACAAAAGAGACAAGGACAGACTGTGGCAAGCCGGAAAACATCCTTGCGCCATCTTGGACTAACCTTCTAATCCTTTAAGGGTTAGGATTGTAATTTTTCTGGTAGTATTATAATCACATTGTGAGTGTATATCAGCACTGTTTGTTGTTCTGATAAAACGTTTGGACCCAAAAGTGGTGATGCGTGACATCAGATTTACCAAGCAGATTAAACTTCTCACGGCAAGCCTGTAAATACGCGACGGCTTGTGAAAGTAAACTCAAAAAATTTATTTTGTTTTGCATTATTTTAATAAAGCGATAAAGACCCAGAAAAAGCCTAATAATTTTCACAAATACACCCTACTTACAATTATTGGTTCCCAGAACGTTCTAAGAATGTTAGTTTTCGGTTCCCAGAACGTTAAGTTTGTAAAGGTTTGTTTTTGGTTAGACAGGAAAGTTTTCTTAACGGAATTAGAACGTTAGTTTTTGGTTCGTATAACGTTATTATAATGTTTCCCTAACCTCTTTACTCCGATATGACCACATAAAATATGACATTTATTCATATATATATTCGACTCGGGAGTGTGATCTCCCGCAGGCGGGACAACGAAACTCCATTAAGTCTGCAAACAGCAGTGTACTTGATAACATCAGTCAGCTCGCCTTGGCTACTGCAATTTTCTTCACTGTATATTTACAATAAGACATCAAATATCAAACAGCAATGCCTCCTTTCATTTTCATTTAAACACATTAATATCTGCAGAACTGTAGTTCAGGCAAATGTGTAGGCCTATATAGCCTACATTACAATGAAACGAATTATTATATCAAACAGTATTGCTTCTTTTTAATTTTCATTTTACCATATTAACAGATTAGTTGAATAAAGACCAAAGATTATCTGTTAGATTTACCCAAAACAAATTATATTTTGTTTAACCACTAAAGAGACATCAGAGCCAGCAGCAAATGTCAGAAGGACTACCCGAGTCGAGACTGCTCTCATCGGTAACATGAGCACTGAGCTCTCGCTGATCGCGTGGAGCTGATCGTCTCCGAAATCGGCGAAACACATTTTTTGATAGGCGTTGTCTTTATAAATAAACCACATATTTGAGTTTTAAACAACTACATTCTCGCCTGAAATACTTTTAAAACTACATTTCATGACACGATAACAGTAATATTTTGAAAATGATCAGAATAAATGGTGGTTGAAATCACAATGCTGCGTGAACTCAACCAATCAGCAAGTTTAGCGCCCAAGTCCCGCCCCCGAAAGTTCCGGACCTTTGAAAAAGTACTACCTCGCCAGTAGGGACTTTCTGAGGGGCAACTTTTTTCCCGGAACTATATTTAGATCCTGGTTCCTGTGGTGGAAACACATGGATTACCAGCCCAAAGTACATAGTTCCTGGGTAAAGTTCCAGTGATAGAAACGCCGCTTTACTTAAATAAATTAACTTTTCCACCACATTCTAATTTATTGAGATGCACCTGTATGTATGTGTATGTATATGTGTGTGTGTATATATATATATATATATATATACAGTACAGACCAAAAGTTTGAAAACATTACTATTTTTAATGTTTTTGAAAGAAGTCTCTTCTGCTCATCAAGCCTGCATTTATTTGATCAAAAATACAGAAAAAACAGTAATATTGTGAAATATTATTACAACTTAAAATAATAGTTTTCTATTTGAATATACTTTAAAAAAAATAATTTATTCCTGTGATGCAAAGCTGAATTTTCAGCATCATTACTCCAGCCTTCAGTGTCACATGTAACATCCAGTCTATCACATGATCATTTAGAAATCATTCTAATATTCTGATTTATTATGAGTGTTGGAAACAGTTCTGCTGTCTAATATATTTGATGAATAAAAGGTTAAAAAGAACTGCATTTATTCAAAATAAAAAAAAAATTCTAATATATATTCTAATAATATATTTTCTTTACTATCACTTTTTATCAATTTAACACATCCTTGCTGAATAAAAGTATTGATTTTATTTAAAAAAAAAGAAAAAAAAATTACTGACCCCAAATTACTGACCAGTAGTGTATATTGTTATTACAAAATATTTATATTTTAAAAACATAGCTTTTTTACTTATTTTTTTTTTACTTTTTATTAATCAAAGTATCCTGTTTCCAACTTTGATAATGAATCATCATATTAGAATGATTTCTAAAGGATCATGTGATAATGATCCTAAAAATTCAGCTTTGCATCACAGAAATAAATGATAATTTAAAGTATAATAAATTTAAAAACAATTATTTTAAGTTGTAATAATATTTCACAATATTACTGTTTTTTCTGTATTTTTGATCAAATAAATGCAGGCTTGATGAGCAGAAGAAACTTCTTTCAAAAACATTAAAAATAGTAATGTTTCCAAACTTTTGACCTGTACTGTATATATGGATTAAAAGCTAAATGTTTTCATTTCGGTTCATTCTTGGTTAAAAAAAATAAATAAATAATCTTCAGGTTCCATTTGCAGAGCAAAATGAGAACGGTGCAGCATTTACAAAAAATTCTTATTCACTCTGTTATTATTCTTGATTTTTCAAACTGCTAACACTTTGCATTTTTGAATTATACCTTTACTGTGTGTGACCAAAAATTTTGAATTGCATAGGCGCGGGAAGTGGGGGTGCTGAGGGTGCTGCAGCACCCCCTATTTTTTTTTTTTGTGGGCAACTGTTTGAAAGGACATGAAAGGATATTTAGTGTTTTTTTTTTTTTTTTTTTACAACATACAACAACTGCAGAGGAATCTGTCCTTAACCAAAATAAAGACAGATGAAGCTAGATGCCCGACAGCCTCATAAAGGTGATCCATTAGACGCTCCCTTAGCAGCTCAGTGTTTTACATTTATGTCAGGAAAAGGACCATTTACATCCAAATGTAATTTAATGCACACAGAACACAACCTATAAATATATTTCAGAATATAAACTGCTTAATCGGCCATTTTCAGTAAGATTTAACATTACTAATGTGTTTGTGTGCCTGTGCGTTTAACTTGAATAATGTCCAAAAGATATCTGTTTAAAATCTACTTTGCGATTCTGTTGGCAAACATGTTTATGGTGCATTCTATTCAACGTGTTTATTGCTAGTGAAGCATAAATAGACAGCGCAGCCTTTACAAATAATTTGCGTGCAATGTATCTGGTTGTATCATGTATCAACCTCACGGGCTTGTTGCTGCGCTAATCATAGTAAAACCGCTTTTAATGGTAACTTACATGGATTGTGACTTTGTATGTTTACTACAGAAATGCTAAAATGTATTTAAAAGTTTGACTGACAAGCGTCAAGCTACGCCTATGTGTATAAATACAATTGAGCTATTTGCAGTTTAAATAGCATATCACTAAAATACCTGCTATCTAGCTTCAAATGGGCAACATGTTTGGATTTGTCCCGAATGAGAGAGATAACCTTACCGTATGTATCACTTTAAATTATTTTTAATAATTATTATTTTTTGTTTATAAGCCTATATTATTATATACTGCAATTATATTTATCCATTAGAATTATATATTTGTAATTCTTGTTCTGTTCTGATAAATTTGTTGAATTTAAAGGATTTGTTGTAAAGTGAAGGGAACTAAAAATATCCTGTTGGTACATTAGCCTATAGCATTATTAGGCCTGCCATTATTATTTCTGAATGTAATAAAATCCAACTCTCACAAATGTAATTTATTTTTTTTTGCCGCGGCGTCTGTAAAGTGCATTTGCAGCTTTTGACCGCTGAGTGGCGCTTTAATCACAAGTTATCAAACAAGCGCATCAAAGCACATTTTCGCAAATAGACGTCAGTTTTGCCTCACCGAAGTATTATACTTGACGGCTGCAGTCAGGGAAAATTAAAGAAAAACACTGTAGTTAAAATATTTAATATTCACAGATGAAAGTTTGGCACTTATGAAGTTATGTGCGTTTCTTAGAACGAATTCAAGCAGGATAAATGTCAAGCCTGTGCCTGAGCCTGTGCTTATATTTTCTCTACACCATATTTTAGATTTGACACATTTAACAGGTGTGCAGTATTATTTATATAATATGAATTATGTGTTATATTATTCAAAAGAAATTGTGGTTTACTTTGCATCGTAGCATTAAAAGTGGTAGCCTATTTTAGTGAGCTAGGCTACATGGATTCATATGCAAAATGTCAATATTCTCATATATTAGGCCTATATTTTAATTTATATTTATGGTGCGGTATGGGGAGGATTTTTTATCCCCGGATAAAAACATCATGCACACCCGCTCTGACATCCCGATCTGAATCAAATGATTCGCGATACGTGATCCGATTGGAGCGCTTCGAAACAGTGAATCATTTTGCGTCGCAATGGTTTAACTGACTCGGAGTTTCAGAAAGCTCCGCTGTGTTCTTTGCTCGCTTTCTCTATGTAATTTGTTGTTTGAATAACCGTGGACATTAAATCATTACAATTAATAGGCCTAACGTATGCTTACAATGTTTTTGTTAAACTGAGATCACACTAAATACAATTTCCGTCATATTAAAAACATTTCATAAAAAAATTCAAAAGCACCCCCCCCCCCCGTTTTTTTCACAAATTGCACCCTGTTCATAAGACACTGTCCATATGAAAGACCAAGAGATTCACACCTTCACGACCCCCACAAGCTATACAGAACTACCCCAGCCCCCTCCAGCTGAGCTGAACTCGGTCTGTTTTTTGGCTGTGAGGAACGGTGTGTTCTCATGTTACTGGGTTGAAACATGCCTGCACTCACAGCAGCCCTACTCTTTTTATTCATTATTTTCCTGCAGCCCATATTATTGTTTTCACAAGACCATAATTATAACAACAAATTATCAATTGATAATTAATCATTATTTTATGAAAAATAGTGACTCGCGC
This sequence comes from allo-octoploid hybrid of Carassius auratus x Cyprinus carpio, assembly GCA_024542945.1. Classification (NCBI taxonomy): domain Eukaryota; kingdom Metazoa; phylum Chordata; class Actinopteri; order Cypriniformes; species allo-octoploid hybrid of Carassius auratus x Cyprinus carpio. The sequence continues at coordinate 17,097 of CM044988.1, forward strand.
TAACTGCACCCAGCTTCAAAGTCCGCAAGTTTTGATTTAACTAAATCAATTTGAGCGAATACAACTTACTGATCACCAGCCCAACATTTAGCAAGACAGAAAAACATTCAGTCTACCTGAAAAAAACTTGTCAAACTTGCAGAACAGGTTTTTAGGACATATTGGTTTTAAAACAACTTTAAAGAAAGGTTTGATCCACTTCAAATGTTGACTACTGTATAGCGCAATAAAGTTTATTAGTTATTATAACTTAATTTCAGAGGAAGTGCCTTAACTAAAAAAAAAAAAAAAAAAAAAAACCTGTTGTGTTAGGGCTGGGCGATGGCCAAAAAAAAACTATTGCCGTCATTATAATCTTCTGATCGGAGAGATTGTGTGTATCAAGCTATAGCTAAATATGTTTATCATGTGAATTCTTGCTAAATATGCAGTTATATTACGGGCTGTTGGCATGAATTGTATTCGTGATGGAGCGGTGCTGGAGCGAGTGAAAACCAAGACGCTCCGACTTTTAAAAAATCCGCTCCTCTTCAGTCAGAATAACTCCGCTCCGCTCATACTCTGCTCGGCAGTGTGTCCCAGACGCGCGGGGGAGGGTTGAGCCCAATCAGAACTACGAGCCCTGAGTGGAGCGTCGGCCGTTTTATTTTGTTGCGTCCATACAATATTTTTTAGAGTGTGAAATATAAATTTTCACAGAATGTAGCCTATTCATGAACAATATATTGAAGTTTCTCTAAATCCCAAACAGAGTCCAGACATCAGTAAAGTATCCGTTTATGAACATGTTTTATAGGCTTTTTTTTTTTTTTTTTTTTTTTTTACAGATGTGACAAAAAACACAAGAGTTTTTATATATTTTGTAGACTTTATGTGATTTAAAATGCACAAACCAGAAGCACAATATCTGCAGAGAAGGGCTGGCCATTCTCAAAACATAAAATATCAATTTTATTTAAATTTTATTTTTCGCGTTTCAGAGACAAAAAATCAGTGTTAAGACATCTCTCCATACAGACCATTCTAAAAGAAGAATTTATGCAAACGCATATAAAAAGCTTTAAAAACTTTAACAGAGATGTCTAGAGGGTATTTCATAGATCTGCCCCCATGTAAGATTTTTCTAGTTACTAGTCGTTCATTTGTCATTATTCAACTAATCGCAGGTTTATATTACATTTACATCCATAATCCACAATGAGCCTTAATATATTCCGCGCTCAAGCATTAAGTTTGCCCCAAAGCACAGGCAGAAGTAGCCCAATAAATGTGAAAAAGGAGACATTTTAATTATTTATTAATAAACAAATATTTTCTTGCCGGCTGCAAGATGAAATTCACAGTGCTGACTCTCTCCACATGGACGTGACTTTAGAGAGAAATACAACCTTCACAGATTACATAATGCTTTCGTTTTGAATTGATTCATTTTAAAAGACATTTCAAGCTTTATGTAGATATATTTCTCATGTATGTGAGACGCCACAATTTTCAGTTATTTCATTATCAGGAAAAAAATCACGTGACCCAGAGGGCACCTCCCTGTCATGCATGCGTAATAATTTTAGCACAAACACTTGAATATGAATAATAATTCACATTTTACATGTGCATTACAAAGCAAATATATATATTTTATTTTACATGCAATTATCCAAAATAAAACCAAACAAGATTTGTAATGAAGATAAAATATGTAGACAAATAAGATTAAATGCTGCGAGCACTCAGCATCATGCGCGACGAGCAAATCTTGCACTGATATTTTACGGAATATTCTACAAACCTGCATTTAAATGCGGCTGCAAATTATTTATTTATTTATATATTTAATTTTTTTTTTTTTTTTTTACTTGAATTACATGAAAGCAAGTAAAGAAGACTGAAGTTGTCAATTAATGAAGCTCTTTTTTACATTGTGTGCATTTTGTTGATTATAATGAGAGAACTTGAGTTTAATCATGAGAACGTTTTATTAATCCGTCCATTGTTTAGAGTTTCAGTGATTTAGTTATATCGTGCAGGTTTAATTTATTCGTTTTTTTGTTTTTGTTTTAATTAGGTCTAAATAATGGGAGCAACATTATTCAGTGCCTTACGTTTTACTAAAATAAAGAACAAGACTAGAAATCATGTTTATAATGGGGTTTATGTTAATGTTTCGTCGCTCCGGCCGGACAGGGCATCACAGTATGTTAAGAGGCGTAACATTTCCGTCACACGCTTGAGGCATTCGGCCAATCACAACACACTGGATAGCTGGCCAATCACAGCACCCCTCACTTTTCAGAGCGTTGAGCTTTGTAAAAATCAATGCGTTTCAAAAGGCGGGGCATAGAGGAGAAATAATAATGTACAGTATGTGGAAAATTATGTCTTTTGAACCTAAAACCGCATAAACACATTTCATTACACCAAATACACAAAATAATGTTCTTTTTAGAAGCATCATACGACCCCTTTAAATCCTTTCGAAATCATATTTACTCTCATAACTACATTTTTTTTAAGTAATCATTCAATAAAGAGATTGATAAAAGAGCGAGTCAGTCAGCCAGTAAAACTAAATGACCATTAATTTTTTTAATTCTGCCGAGAGCTCGTGAAGATCAGTGGCGTGCAGTAGGGCTGTCAAAATGTTGGATTTTTAATTTTTGCGTTCCGGTAGGCCTATTTGTTTTAAAAAATCCGGCATTTGCAGTGTTAGATCGTGACAGTGTGCGCGTGCAGGGTTTGGATGTATTTGGAGGTTATTGCTCACGTCTCGTTCTGCACATATCCAAATGTTTCCATATTCGCAATGTATCTGAATGTTAAACTATAATATTTTTTATTTTTTAATGTATTAAGACGGAAAAGATCATCCTCTTCACATGAGCAAAAAGGTCCTTGGCATAACAGCAGAGTGGACCGGTATACTACGGTCTATTTAAACTGACCAGTGTAACCTTTTATATGTTAGGTTGACTGTACTTTATTTTAATAATGAACAGACTGCGATGTAAGTTTGAAATTAGAATGCACTTTAGATGTTCTGTGTCATTTATACCAAACACAAATGTTGCTGGTTGCTAGTGTGTTTGCAGCACTACTATTTTTTTTTTTTTTCAGTTTAATTGATTTTTATTCATAAAATTGTATTTCTTTTACTTAAATGTATATTTAAGTTTACATTTATGTTCCAACAAACTTGAAAAATTCTGCTTGATAAATGCTCTAAAACTTTTATGTAAATGATTGACTTATATATATATATATATATATATATATTACCTGTTTTATATATTTAATACTTGGTCAGTTTATTTATTTGTTTGGTTAACTTTGGATACATTTTTTATTTTTAATACCGTGCAGTGCACAAAATTAAGATTCGAGAGATGGTTCAAGTCAGTGCTCAATAAATGATGATAAGTTTAGAAATGTTGTGCATCCACTTATTATTAGTGTGACATTTTAGCATGCAAATGAAGGGGGAAACTTCAAGATATCGGCCCTAAAAATCGGCAGCACATATCGGCCATCGGCTGACCCTGACCTCTAAACATCGGCATCGGCTATAGAAAAACCCATATCGGTCGATCTCTTATTGCTACTAGATCTTAAATTTCACAGCTATGCAATAAAGCTGTTCTATTCTATAAATTCAGTATAATGAAAGTGTGTAATATATTTATCTGATACAGTAATTGTCAGGTAAAATACAATTACAAACATTATTACAGTATGTCAACCATTGCCTTTTTAATTACACTGTTACCTTTAAAATTGTTATATTGCAAAGCAAAATATATTTTAATTTTTTTATTATTAAAAACAAACAATAAAACAAATGAACACTTGACTCTCTGGCACTCTACACAGCAAAATCCCCAGTGTTAATTTAACACTCTGAGTGTGGACTCATATAAACACTGAAGCAGTGTTAAAGTTAATGAGATAATTAGGTGATTAATTGAGTGATGATTGACCATTATTGAAGACACCTGATGTTAACAAGCAGAATCACCAAAGAATACAATCACAATTTGTGTGTCACCATTATAGTGGTCAGTGTTTGCTTTAGTTGGGATCTTGACCCTTGACTTTTTAACATTAAATTTTGTTTGGCTGATATAACTGAGTTATAACAGACAGATAAACCAAGAATAAAAGTCATCGGGTTGTGATGATTATGTTTTAATGTAATCGTTATGTGACCTGAATCACTGAACTCATTCAGAGTCTTTTCTCTGAGTTTTATTTCCTTGATTGAATATAACAACTTTTGATGCCACAGTGAAAAAGTCTGTATCTGCTATACATTTTGTAAGGGTCCCTTGCAAACTGTTCTGATTTCTTCTTCAAGATTCATTATTTTAGGCACACACAGACATCAAGAATCAGTGTATGAATCTCAACAACGGTGACAAACAGCATATTCAGATAAACAGATCAACTCTGAACATTACAAAACTAAATACTAAAAACTCACATAAAAACGGCAAAAATGATGAGTTTTTATTGGCTATAACATGCTTTTTTGATGGTCACCATTGTTGTGATGCTCACGCTGATTCCTGATGTCTGTGTGTCTAAATAAAAACTTACCATATAGCTGTAACTTTTAAAAGCATCTGTCTGATTAGGACAAAATGCAAGGTCTTGTATTTTTCATTTAACTTACGCAATAAATAAAGACAATCCAACTCAAGTATTCAGACCCAAAACACAACCAACAACACATGATCACATTTCCTCTGGTTTGTTTGTCTGTTATAACTCAGTTACCACAGCCACACAAAACCTAAAGTTAACCACTTAAGGGTCAAGATCCCAACTAAAGCTAATACTGACCACTATAATGGTCACACACAAATTGTGATTGTATTCTTTGGTAATTCTGCTTGTTAACATCAGGTGTCTTCAATAATAGTCAATCATCACTCAATTAATCACCTAATTATCTCATTAACTTCAACACTGCTTCAGTGTTACTTTTAACACTACTTTAGTGTTTATATGAGTCCACACTCAGAGTGTTAAATTAACACTGGGGATTTTGCTGTGTACATTCATTTTCTAACTGCTTGTTTTTTTTTCTAAAACAACAACAACAACAACAACAACAACAACAAAACTTACAAGACAAAACTCCAACACTAGCTTTCTGTATTATTTTTCTTTGTATGTGTGTATGTATTTATGTATGTGTTTATATATATGAGTGTGTGTGTGTGTGTGTGTGTGTGTGTGTGAGTGTGTGTGTGAGAGAGTGATATATGTGTATATTTATATATAAAAATAAAGTAAAAAACCAAAAAACTATATATAAATGACCGTAAATGTAATAATTAATGATCTACTTAAAATTTCCACCATACCAAAACAAGTGGTTAGCGTTATTTCAAAGGACATTTAAACCATCTCTGATTTTTCTTATATTGTGTTATATTGTTATTGGACATAACTATGCAGGTCATCCCTTAATCCCGAATACGCGGAAGTGACCACAGATTGGATAGTGTACAGTATTCTAATGTTCCAGATATAATTGTTTGCGCTCTGCTTTAACACTGGGTTTTGTCTATTAATCTATTAATACCTGTTTGCATGAACTTTAACTTTGAAATGTTTTAACTGTTTCCCCGCCTTCTACTTCTCAATCCTCGTTCTTTCTATGATATAGTGCTGAGAAAACACGGAGGAACATAGTGCTTTGAGAGTTACCCATCGCGTGTTGACTGCAGCCAGCTATCTGCGCTTCAAGTTCAGTGCGCGTCTACATTAAGGTGCGAGCATGTTCAAGTTCTTTAGTCTACCGCGCTCCGTCGAGAAGATGCGCACTGAACTTGAAGCGCAGAAAGCTGACTGCAGTGCGTGCTGGTAGTGGCGTGTACCAGTTTGCTTTGCCGACTGCGAAACGTGATTGATAAACAGTTTGCCAGAATATACCCTGACCCTCGTGGAGACAGATCCGTTCTTGACGATCTTTGAACTGAGAAACAGTCTTAACATAAAGTCTCGCGCAGAAAGATGAGCTCGTCACTGCGCTCGGTTACATCTACATCATTTTAAACTGCGTCACAACAACTCCCTCAAATATCCCTTAAAGTGTGAAGAGTTTAACACATTCTACAATAATACATGATATTAGAAGCTGAGAACTCAACTTACCGACAACTCTGAGATCTGAAGAGAAGGATTTTAACTCTTCAGAATACGCGTTTACTCTCGAGTTTACTTTCGGTTTCAACACAAAGGAGCTCCTCCTTCTTCTTCTTCTTCTTCTTCCTCTTCCTCTTCTTCCTGGTTTTATGGCGCGTTTCAATCTTTGAGTATATCGTCAGCTACAGCGCTGTTATACAATCAGTATTTTCTGTTATTATATTATTAAACATTGTTCTGTCTCAACTCCTCCACACTGAACCCCTTCAGCTCCAAACCGAAGCAGAACATCTTTTAGATTATATTATTTTATCTAGTCCTGTGCTATATAAACAATTAAATAGAATCCTATACCCTGTTATATCATTATTAAATTCATATCCCAATAAATATCCCCCGCCCTTATTCTTCTTAACTTTATCATTTAGATATGATATTAGTTCCTTCCTATCCTCACAATACTTCATACGTTCATATTGCAAACTCAATTGTTTATTTCTCACCAAAAATAAACAAATAAATAAATAAAATTAAAAAGCTGTTATTAACATGTACACTAATTAAAAACACTGAAGCATTCATTCCTGAATGACCAAGTCTTAATCTAGTTATTACTCCCTCTTCCTTCATCTTACAATCATTTCATTCTCTACCTGCTTTTTGATTTTATATAAATGTTGTTCCTTTTACTTAATGAAACATTAATATTAATCCCTTTTTTATTATTATTATTATTATTATTTTTTTTTTTTTTTGTCAATTCAACACTTATTTCATTCCCGTGCCCTATATGGCCTGGAACCCAACAAAATCCAAATCCGTTTCATTTGAATTCGTCATATTAACATTAAAACTTAAATCGTTAAATCTTCTGTAGATGACCGATTTCTCTTTTCGCATTTCCTCTCATTTCTTTCTCTTGTCCAAGATCTCCAGATCAGTGTTTACTCGTCACTGCGCTCGGTTACATCTACATCATTTTAAACTGCGTCACAACAACTCCCTCAAATATCCCTTAAAGTGTGAAGAGTTTAACACATTCTACAATAATACATGATATTAGAAGCTGAGAACTCAACTTACCGACAACTCTGAGATCTGAAGAGAAGGATTTTAACTCTTCAAAATGCTCAGTTCTCTATTATAGATCAGTGATCTCGGTCAGATCAGCCTCCATTTTGAGAAACACAGTCATTCTAGTGTCACGTTGTTTTTGTGGCGCGCGCATATACAGGCGTTACGGTAATATCGTTTATCAGTCAGTTCAAGGGAACAGCGATCTGGCATTCCTTTATTGAGACAGTTTCTCTGTCAATCAATGAATTAATGAATTAATTAATACACACACACACATACAAACATACTTAAATTCAAAATAATAGAAATGTTTGAAAACCGGTCTTATAAAAATTAAAATGACTTCAAATGTTGAGTAATATTAAATGTAGAATAATAAAAAAGCTATCTGGTGAGAAATTACAAAATAAAACCCTTTAATGCACTTGCATATAACCATATTTTTCTGTAAATTCATATAGTTATATATATAATTCACTTTTGATTAACAGTACACCAGTCCAGAATGTAATTTCCCCAATGTCAGTACTGTCTGATTTCCCATCACAAAATAAAAGCCCTCCAAAAACTCACATATGACCAGTTTTGTCTGATTTTGAATGGCTCTAAAAAGGAAACTCCCTGTTTCCACAGACCAGTTTCAATTCAGATTAATAGTCAAGTACTCCAGGGTGTTCCTCAGTCAGTTTCAGTGGTTACAACGCTCTTCTTCTTCTTCTTCTTCTTCTTCTTCTTCTTCTTCTTCTTCTCTTTTAAAGGCGGTTATAAACCCATTTAAAAGGTGTATTTCCGCCTCCTACTGGACTGGAGTGTGGAGCATGGATTATTAATGACAACAAACCTTAAACAAACAAACAAAATGATACAATTATTCTGTACACTTCATTAAGTGATCTTAAATCCTATTTATTAAACCTATTGCTTTCAAATAACTTATACTTGCATAATATACTTCATACTGTGCTGAAACATTCTTTAGTACTGTCTTAATTGTTATATTTTCTATATTCTATATACCTTAATTCTTCTATTAATCTCATTCTTTCTCTTTCATATGCTTCTCAGTTTAATAGTATATGTTCACAGTCTCTGGTAGACCACATTTATTGTAATTACCTGATTCATGTTTACCAATAATAACTAGTGATTGATTAAGAGCTGTGTGACCAATACAGAGTCTAGATATTATTGTGTCCTCCTTCCTACTTCCAAAGTGTTTCCTTCCATTTCCAACATCGTTAGCCGAAGGTAAAGTGCACACTCACTATTTCCCTGGTGCTCATGTTCTCGAAGTTTTTGCGCAGATACCCGCGATCCTGAAGGCAACGAGAGCCCTAGAGCGGTCGTGCTTCACACCGGGGGTTAACGTCACTACGCTGCGGCAGACGGAGACACTGAAGAGGGACTTCAGGAGCCTGATCGAGATGGTGCACACCACAAGGACCACTTCCCACGTATCAATGAGGACACGAAAGGTTCAGTAGACTTTTTGCATTAAATGAATGATTATTGTCATGGTGTAAAGAACAGAAACTGCTCTTTGTTAATTATTGGAATCTTTCCTAGGCTTTTTCGTGCTGATGGCCTGCACCCCAGCAGATTCGGAGCAGAACTCCTGTCGAACAACATCTCCAGGATGCTACGCTCCATATGTCTAGTAAGCCAATTCTCAAATAACTGCTATGATGGTATAAAGTATGGAGTGCCACAAGGATCTGTCCTAGGCCCTCTGCTATTTTCAGTATACATGTTGCCCTTTGGTAATATTATTAGTGAAAACTCTTCTTAATCTGCACTCTATTGCTAGTCCGGGTTTGGGTGAAGGCTACAGTTTGCCCGGTCAGAACAATGATGTCTCACTCAAATAATCCAAATTGTCTTTATTAGATGTGCATAGATGTGTGGTTCTGAAAATATAAAATACAAACATAAGTATGAATATAAATGTATACAAACAACAACTTAAATAAAGCTTATTTGAAAATGGCTGTTCACTGGAGATAAATGTAACAGACAATATCACAATCAAGGTCTAACTATTTATATAAGTGGAAATGAGTGTCCAGTATAAACATATACAATGTATGTGTGTGCGCTAACACTGCGCATGAACTGTTCACGTGAACATCTCTGCTGTGCAAGCGATGTAAACAACTCTAGAGCGCATGCGCGCTACCTGAGATGCGGCCGTGCATCCTTATTTGTAATGACTAAATATGCATAAATTGACAGTAAATAACATGAATAATACTGAATAGTAGCAGTATAATAGCGGTGGAGCACGATCATGTAAACAATATTAAAATGAAAACACTTATACAGGCGTAATGGCATTTATCCTTACAGTTGCTAAGAATGCTCAGTAATGATATAATTACTTACGTTGTGATGCACGCACACGCACAAACGATAAAATTCCTCTAATTTGTACTAATACTTATGAATCTACAAACTATCTACAATATTCAGACAGTTTGCCTTCCCGTTTTCATCCACCTTCTCTCTTCTCCGTCACTTCGCGAACTCCGATGGAAAGTTCAGGAATAGTCCATTTTACATTGGATGACAGGGGTGACTGGAAGAGTCCATGTGTTAAGGGGGAACACATTCTACAATTAGAAAATACAGGATTAGTTTCCACTGTTATGCTGATGATACTCAACTATATATCTCAACAAGACCAGATGAAACTTCTAAATTATCTAAGCTAACAGAGTGTGTTGAAAATGTAAAAGATTGGATGACCAATAATTTTCTCCTATTAAATTCAGATAAGACCGATATTACTTATTGGACCAAAAAACAGTACACAGACTCTCGTAGATTACAATTTGCAATTAGACGGATGTACTGTTACTTCCTCTACTGTCAAAAATCTGGGTGTTATATTAGACAGTAACTTGTCTTTTGAAAATCATATTTCCCATGTTACAAAAACAGCATTCTTCCATCTTAGAAACATTGCCAAGCTGATGCAGAAAAGCTAGTTCATGCGTTCATGACCTCTAGACTGGACTATTGTAATGCACTGCTAGCTGATTGTCCTGCATCTTCAATAAACAAGCTACAGGTAGTCCAAAATGCATCTACAGCGTCTAGAGTCCTTACCAGGTCAAGAAAATATGACCATATTACCCCAATTTTACAGTCTCTGCACTGGGTACCTATTAAGTTCCGTATCAGTTACAAATTATTATTACTTACCTATAAGGCCCTTAATGGTTTAGCTCCTGCGTACCTAACTAGTCTTCTACCACGCTACAATCCATTACGCTCCCTAAGGTCACAAAACACTGGACTTTTGACTTTTTGGACTTACCTAGGATAGCAAAGTCCACTAAAGGAGGTAGAGCTTTTTCACATTTGGCTCCCAAACTTTGGAATACACATTTTCTCTGTTTAAATCTAGATTAAAAACACACCTCTTTGGCCAAGCATTCAGATAATGCATCTCATAATCTGTGACTGCAGTTATATCTGATCAATTGTGCATTATTATTCTTTAGCTTGGGTTAAACTAATTAATTTTACTTGGTTGGAGCAGCAGCTACGCTAATTATGTCTCTATCTGTTTCTCTGTTTTGTAACTAGGATTTACACAAACTCTAGTCTGGATCCAGAACACCTGAGAAGAGATGATGCCAACCCCTCAGAGGACCTCAGATGATGCTGAAGCGTCTCCGCACAAACTATTGGATATAGTGCACATTTATCTGGGTCTAACATTTAAACATTGTTTTATGCTTGAATTGTTTTATATCTATAGATTTTATTTTAGGCGAGTCGTGATGATTTGAGAAGGCTTAATTGATCAAACATAGGCTCACTGTCTGCCACTGGCCGCTTGGTCGTTACTTTAAAAGACCAAGATGGCCGCACAAACACATCGCGAGGCTCAGCGTCTCTCCAGTTTTTGCAATTTTGCAGTATTTTTCCTGCTCATCTTGGGTCTGTTCGTACTGAACAGCTTTGCTTTAACATCATACACCCGACGGGAGCTTTTGGATATCGGTGAGGACTTTTCCAACAGTTTTATCACCAATCTTCGACTCATCCCTGAGATCGCCAGAACACCCGAGGCTACGCACTCTACCCGGCCGGGCGGAAGTGCTCACAGGCGGCATGGAGATCGTAAACAAAGGCGGGGGAAGCGCGGAGGTCTAAGAGCTAAGCTAAAGCTAACACCGCTCCGGCTCTCTTTACATTTTCCTCGCTAATGTGCGGTCACTGGTGAACAAATGGATCAGTTACGACTTCGCATCACCCACAGTAAGAGACTTTTGGACTGCAATGTCATGGTTTTCACAGAAACATGGCTACACAGCGACGTACCCGATAATGCTATTGAGCTAGCCGGACGCTACACGGTCCGGGCAGATAGAACCGCAGATGACTCCGGCAAAACAAGAGGTGGTAGATTGTGCATTTATGTCAACAAAGCTTGGTGTACGAACACTGTCATTGTTGGGAGACACTGCTCAGCTAACCTAGAGTTTCTCATGGTTAAGTGTAGACCTTTTTATCTGCTGCGGGAGTTCACTTCCACCATTATAACTGCAGTCTATATTCCACCGGATGCTAATGCCAAGCTTGCTTTGAATGAACTTCATGCAGCCATTAGTAAACAACAGACTGCTCACCCGGAGGCTGCTTTTATTGTCGGGGGTGATTTTAATCACTGCAAATTAAAGACAGTGCTCCCCAAATTTCATCAGCATGTTTCCTGCCACACCAGAGGAGACAAAACTTTGGATCATGTTTACACAAACATTGATGGTACACAGACCATATTGCTACAACGACCCGGTCCTGCAGATTTGCCTTATACAACATTAGGAAGATTAGACCCTTCCTGTCAGAGCAAGCCACCCAACTTCTTGTCCAAACTCTTGTTCTCTCCAGACTGGACTATTGCAATGCTCTCCTGGCGGGGCTTGCTGCATGTACTATCAAGCCTCTACAACTGATCCAGAATGCAGCAGCGAGGGTTGTCTTCAATGAGCCAAAAAACAGCTCATGTTACTCCTCTCCTCATCAGGTTACACTGGCTACCAGTAGCTGCTCGCATCAAATTCAAGGTACTGATGCTTGCCTACAAAACGACCACTGGCACGGCGCCAACTTACCTAAACTCACTAGTTCAATCTTATGCACCCTCCAGAAATTTGCGCTCTGCAAGTGAACGACGCCTTGTGGGAACCGTGTGAAGCCATCAGTGAGGACCATCAAAGTGTGGCCAACTGGAGCAGACTCTTTACTTCAAGACAGGTTTCAACACACTGACTGGAGTATGTTTGCTTCTCAGGCTGCCTGTGGCTCTCACACGGACACTGACATCTATACCTCCTCTGTACTGACTTACATCAACACCACCATTGACAGTGTTACAACAGAAAAACAGATCACAACATACCCTAATCAGAAGCCATGGATGAACAAGGAGGTGCGACTTCTGCTGAAAGCCCGCAACACTGCCTTCAGGTCAGATGACGCGCAGGCCTACAGTAAATCCAGAGCTAACCTGAAAAGGGGCATCAAAAAGGCCAAGTACTGCTACAAGCTGAAGGTAGAGGAACACTTTTCCAACTCTGACCCCCGACGCATGTGGCAGGGCATCCAGGTCATCAGTGACTACAAGTCAAGTAACTCCACTCCAACAGACGTCTCCTTCCTTAACGAGCTAAATTACTTTTATGCTCGCTTCAACAGCGACAGCAAGGAGACGGCCACCAAAACCACACACTCAGCAGATCACCAACCTCTCAAACTCACCTCCACAGATGTCCACACTGCATTGAGCCGGATCAACGCATTCCTGGACGGCATTCCTGGACGTGTGCTTAGAGCATGTGCAGAGCAGCTTGCAGGGGTCTTCACAGACATTTTCAACCTGTCCCTCACCCAAGCAACTGTGCCAACATGTTTTAAGTCCACATCCATTGTGCCAGTGCCGAAACACTCCTCCCCAATGTGCCTGAATGACTATCGCCCTGTAGCACTCACACCCATCATTATGAAGTGCTTTGAGTAATTGGTCCTAGCACACCTCAAAGACTGCCTCCCACCCACACTGGACCCACATCAATTTGCCTACCGCAGGAATAGGAGCACAGAGGATGCAGTATGCACAGTGCTGCACTCTGCACTCACACACTTGGACAATAACAACACAAATGTACGGATGTTGTTTGTTGACTACAGTTCAGCATTTAACACCGTCATTCCCTCCAAGCTGACCACAAAACTTGGAGACCTGGACATTAACACCTCCCTCTGCAACTGGATCATGGACTTTCTGACCAACAGGCCTCAGCATGTTAGGTCAGGCCACACCTGCTCCACCACCATCACACTTAACACCGGCGTACCACAGGGCTGTGTGCTGAGCCCATTCCTCTACTCCCTCTACACCCACGACTGCAAGCCTGTGCATGGATCCAACTCCATCATTAAGTTTGCAGACGACACCATGGTGATTGGCCTCATCAGTGACAACGATGAGACTGCCTACAGGGAAGAGGTACAGCACCTGGCCACATGGTGCGCTGACAGTAACCTGCTCCTTAACACCAGTAAGACAAAGGAGCTCATTGTGGACTTCAGGAAGAAGAAAGGAAGCACGCATGACCCCATCCACATTAACGGGATGGTTCTTGAACGTGTCTCCAGCTTCAAGTTCCTGGGAACCACCATCTCGGAGGACCTGTCCTGGACCACAAACCACAACCTGGTCAAGAAGGCTCACCAACGCCTCTTCTTCCTCAGAACACTGAAGAAGAACCAGCTGTCTTCAGCCATAGTGGTGAACTTTTACCGGTGTGCGATCAAGAGCATCCTGACCAGTTGTATTACAGTCTGGTATGGGAACTGCTCAGTGGCTGACCGCAAGGCACTGCAGAGGGTGGTGAAAACTGCCCAACGCATCACAGGGACACCACTTCCTGCTATTGAGGACATCCAGAGGAAACGCTGTCTACGTCGAGCTCGCAGCATTCTTAAGAACTCCTCTCACCCTGACCACAGACTGTTTAACCTCCTGCCCTCCGGGAGGTGCTTCAGGAGCCTCCGGACAAGGACCAGCAGATCCAGCAACAGCTTTTTCCCTACAGCTGTCTCCTTGCTGAACTCTGCCCTCTGACACCCCCCACACCATACACACAGACTCCTCCCCCACTTCATCACTACATCTGACCGATTTATTTATTTATTTACAACAAGCAGAAACAGTAAACTTGCTATTACTTGCACTACTGTCTGTTCATCCAGAAACACTGAATAATCCATTTGCACACTGAAATATTTTCTATGCACTTTACTTTCCATTGCAATAGTGTAAATTATGTCCATATGTTCATAGTTCTGCCTATAGTGTACATACACTTCACATATTCATCTGTATAGTATGTTCATAGTACACCTATCTGTATATCATGCTGATAGTATTTAAAATATGTAAATTATGTCCATAATACTTATCTGTATAGTTATTGTACATATTGTAGACCTTGTATATTCTGTACTTACTGCTTATTGCACTTCTGGTTAGATGCTAACTGCATTTTGTTGCCTTGTACCTTACATGTGCAGTGACAATAAAGTTGAATCTAATCTAATCTAATCTAAAAAAAGACTAAAACTTATATTTACTGTAACAAACAAAAAATTCTTCCTAACGTTTTTCTAAATTAACTTAAAAAAACGAAACGGAATATAATCACTTTGCTATTACATACAAAACTGAACTATTGTAATAGCTGAAACAGTAGAATAAGCTGTTTAGGGACTGTTTAGCTATTCAGATCAGACACTAGAGCATCCCTTCATTCAGACACAGTGAAGATCTGATCAGAATCAGTGTAGAGGGGCCAAGTCTGGAAGATTTTGATGCTAGAGAGAGTGTGGCCAGCTGGTTTAGCCAAGGCCAAAGATCAAGAAGGCCAAACTACAGGAGATGACCATCAGAGGGGCATGTGACTGCAATGGAGAATAGTCCATAAGACATTGAGCCATGAGATGTTCAGTTTGAAGCCCTTAAAACACTTAATTTAGATTTTCTTTTTATTTCATTTATCTTGAGATGTTTTAAGTTTAAATTTCAGCCCAGTGAAGCACTTTAAGCACTCTTTCAGTAAGTTACCTTTCTTGAAGAATTGTGCTTCAAATATAGAACTTCATGTTGACCAGATTGTTAGTTAATCATTTAGGCTAAAAGTCAATATTGCCTTTATGGACAGCAATGAAAAAAAAAAGGTGAACTTGTAAAAATGCGGTGTTAAATTGGGTGTTAATTGCGATGCGGTCAAAAATTTTGGTGCACCTAACTTTTGTGCTGGTGCACCAGTGCAAAAAGTTAGTCTAGAGCCATGTAATTGCTGTTAATAGTGTTAATCTTCTGTTTGTTTACGTCTTTTATTGATTTTTCTGAACATTTCTGCCGTATGCACATAAACTGACAGTCACCACTGATAGACCACTACTAAATATTGTAGAAACCTAATTTTCTGTAAAGTTTTTTTGTAATGATTTGTATCATAAAAAGCGTTATACAAATAAACTTGAATTGAATTGAACTGAATTAAATTGGATGTGAAGTGAACATGAAACTGAGTTCACTAACCTTTTTACTACCGTAATGTGACATATTTTCCAAGTGAAAGTGGATTTTTAATGAGAAAACAACCGGATCATATTGATGGATTAATCTAATGGAAAAGTGTTTCTGTATGAAGGTCTCTGTGTGAATAAGAGGGTTTAATGACATCTGATGAAAAGCAAACTCATCAGTTATTACGTTACAATTACTTTGATTTCCATTCTTCAGAATAATGTACACTGACGAACCATCTGCAAATGAACCATAACTGTATTTAGAAAACAAACAGTAGATTTAATACACTGGACCAGATTATTGAATATAACCCATTTTATTGGTTTATTGTGTAAAACGCTTTAAAAAAGCACAGAGCTGTACAGAAGATTCCCTGTTGACTAACATCACATTTTCACATTTTCCCAAAACAGCATCATCTCACGACTAAAAAAAGACAGAACTATGAACATTGAGGCGACAGGAAGACAAGTCCTACATCCTCACACCAGATGAACGTGATGATCTCTGCTGGAGCAGATGATTCGCCTGCAGTCTCTCATCATAATCATCATCATCATCATCATTATTATTATTATTATCTCAAGTTCTCTGGAGTGTTATTTGGCGTCACTGGAAGGCACTGTGGATGTGGTCTCAGGAGCAGACTCTCCTCCTGTCGTCGAACAGCCGGCGGACGGTGTACACCTGCGTCAGCGCCACGCTCAGCATCACCAGCAGGCTGACACAGGACCAGAAGGAGACCCGCCACAGGTTGTCCTCCAGCAGGTTCCTGTCGCGTGCCTCGAAGGCCCTCAGGACCGTCTGCATCTGACGACTGCGCTCCAGCCGCCGGTGAACCGTCTCCATCGACTCCTGCGGCGGGAAACACAACTTCAACTTCATCCTTAAGACTCGGGGTTAAATACAATCACAGATCTATGAAATATCTGAGAAAACAACCTCGTCGATCATGAAAATGTCATATCTGACCCTGAAAGAGTATAATATTGAAATAACAAATTATAATAAATATAAAAAAATTTGAATTAAAAAGTGTGTGTGTGTGTGTGTATACATACATAATATTTAAATAAAAAAGATATTTAGCTTGAAGTATTTTTTAATTAATTTAACAAAAACTATATATATATATATATACACTGTGTGTGTGTGTGTGTGTGTGTGTGTATATATATATATATATATATATATATATATATATATAGTAATTGAAATTTTAAGTTTAAATATTAAAATATCAAAACTGAAATGAAAATAAATAAAAAACTAAACAAATTTAATAAAAATGATGAAAGGACATAAAATTAATAAAAAAATAAAAATAAAATGTTAATTGAAATATAAATAAATAATAGTATATAAATAACACTAAAATAAAGTAAATGCTTTATGTACTGCTAAAAGTACATTAAAGCTTTGTTTAATGTTTTGCATTGAGATTATTTTCAATTAAATAAACACAGTTTCCCACTAATTATTATATATTTATTACATGTATATTACCGTTCAAAAGTTTGGGATCAGAACAGTTTTTAAATTTAAATTATTCTTTACAGAAGTTTCTTATCAAGGCTGCACTTATTTAATCAAAAATACAGGAAAAAAATGTAATAATGAGAAACATTATTATGATGTAAAATAATGTTTTTCTATTTTAATATACATTAAAATATAAATTTATTTCTGTGATGCACAGCTGTATTTTCAGCATCATTACTCCAGTCTTCAGTGTCACATGATCTTCAGAAATCATTCTCATATGATGATTTATTATCAATGTTGAAACTGTTGTGCTGCTTCATATTTTTTGCAACCTGTGATACATTTTTTCAGGATTCTTTGATGAATAAAAAGATAAAAAGAAGAGCATTTATTTAAAATAGAAATCTTTTCTAACAATATACACCACAGTTCAAAAGTTTGGGTTCAGTACATTTTTATTCTTTATTTTTCTGAAAGAAATTAAAACTTTTATTCAGCAAGGATGTGTTAAATTGTTAAGAAGTGATAGCAAAGATTTATATTGTTAGAAAAGAGTTATATCGTGAATAAATGCTGTTCATTTTAACTTTTTATTCATCAAAGAATCCTGAAAAAATGTCACAGTTTCCAAAAAAATATTTGTAAGCACAACATTGATAATTCTAATAATAAATCAGCATATTAGAATGATTTCTGAAGATCATGTGACACTTTATACTAGAGTAATGATGCTGAAAATACAGCTGCGCATCACAGAAATAAATTATATTTTATAGGATATTAAAATAGAAACTATTATTTTATATAAACCTCCCAAACTTAGTTCAAAGTTAAAAAATGAAGCCCAAAAAAATGTCTGATTTTATATATTATGAAACTTTGTTAAAAAATGTGTCCCACATTTTCCTGTCACTACCGAAAGAGTGCATGTTTAAGTCCATTGGCTGAGACTGAAGGTAACTACAGCCCTACATTCATGATCAGGAAATATTTACATGTTTATCTCACAGCTACAAGGTGAGTAGATCTCGTCATTTTGAAGTGAATGTGCTCAAAAATCTGTGTGTGCATCCGTGAATGTACCGAACGCCTTATTTGTTCAGAAGTGTGCTAGCTAACCATGGGCTGATTAGCATCTTTGAGATCGACTCTAAGTATCTAAAATTGTTACGAATTAAGCATTTGGTGGAGTTTCGGTAGTGACATCTTTGTTTTTTTTTGGGGTGTTCTCCCATAAAACCGTCACGACTGAAACATGTCATCATGACAAAAAGGAACACATAATCCTCATATTTGGGGGAAATAAACAATTTTTTAGTATTTCAGTAGTATTTTAGTATGTGAGTTAGTATGTCGCTACTAAAGCATTACTGTCACTTTCGAAACATGGGATTTTTTTTGTCAAAAATAAAGTATATTGAATTATCAGCTAATATGTTATAGATGATAGTTTTTGGTTCAATGCATATTTAAACTGATGAATCCTTAACTTTGAAATCAGTATGATCAACTTTTAATGCATTTTGCAAAGAAAAAAAGTTTTATTCAAAATACAACAAATCTCATAAATTACACTTTAAATATTGTTAAAAAATCTAATTGTTATTGATTTACCTCCAAAAAAAAAGAAAAAAGAAAAGTATAATATAGCAAAAAAATACATTTATAATGTAAATGTAAGCAAAATCTAAGTAGGTCATTATAACCCTTCTAATTAAATTATTATTACTGTGTTTCGTTGGTGACAAATTTGGGGAGAGGACAAAAATCCCAAAACTTTCTGAAAATACAATATGAGAATTAACTACACAATTACTAGAAATGTGTATCTAGGATATTATACAATTTACATACATTTTCAGTAAAGCTGTGATTAGTAGTAAATCAGCATCAGCTGCTTTCAGATGGAGCGGCTTTCACTACACAGAGCCGTAGTTCACTGACACTTAGACAAAATCGGCCTCATAATCACAGATGAATCGCATTCGATTTCGATCGTGATATCACCTAGCTTGTCAGTGAACTACGGCTCTGTGTATTGAAAGCCACTCAATCTGAAAGCTGAAAATCTCAATTCGAATTTTGTACTTAAATATTATCAAAATTCAAATTATATTCAAATTTAAAATGCATAATTTCAGTGAGGGTGAAGAAAAGCTTTTGGCTTCTCTCCTGAGGCCACAAGGGGGCACATCGAACAAAATATTACTAATGCACGTTTGTTCAAAACATAAGAATAACATGACTGTGGAAAAAAAGTGCATAATATTTAAAATAATGTTTATAAACCAATTATAATTAAGTTGCTTAAACAACTATAAACAAAACAGCGTCATGTATGCATGCATAGTTTAATACAAAGGGCGGAAAGCCAATCACACAGAGTACATTGTTCATTTAAAAACATGAGAGGCAGTGGGATGGGGAAAAACCACAGTCTCAAGATATATTTTTAAAAAGTTGAACATGCATTAATTTTACATGGCTTTCTAAACATGTGTCTCTGTAGTGCAAGACGCGAGTGCAACGGTGATAGATGTCCCTCTAGAAAATGCGTGAAATATGCATTCTGTGTGAACAGCTTGGTTTCAGTTTTGATGTAAACAAGATCTTCTCCACATTTATGTTCTCTTTTTCTGCAGTATTTTGAAAGAACATCGCAGCAGCGCTGCATCTAGTGGCTTCAACTGGATAGGCTAATAAAAAAATTATAATGCAATGACACACTTACATTGTAATCGCATCTTGTGCGCCACTGATAAAGGCCAAAATATACTTTGGCTGTCCGCATTTTGTCATTTTCATCATCAAGAGAGCTGTGCGGACGCGGCTGTGCGCGAGACGGAACGCAGAATGTGAAGTGTCCCCGGGCCGGGCCTTAAAGCAGCTTCCTTAACGCACACCTAAAACGTTTTTGTATTCGAATGTGGATTTTTATTTTAAATTCGACGAATATTTGAAATTCAATTTTTTTTTGATAGCCTTACTATATAATCATGTGACTGACATCAGATTCACTCGCCTTTATGTCATCCAGCTTGTACTCTAATAGGCTCTCTGGCTCTCCAAGCCCCGCCCACTCGTCGT
>CM044988.1:42500-82500 GCA_024542945.1 allo-octoploid hybrid of Carassius auratus x Cyprinus carpio
AGCAATTATGCACAATCTACAAATCAGCCTTGATGAAGTTGTTTTTTTATTATGCCTAAATGTATCCAAATGCAAAAAAAAAAAAAAAACTAGTCAAAACACAGCCCTATCTATCTATAACACACAATTTAGCTGTGGAAATTGTCTAGGAGCATGAAATTCCCTCAAAATACAAAGTATTAAAGAAACATGTAGCTCAGAATACTGAGACATCCAAACATCCAGCTTTCACTCAGATTATAGTTCTGGGAATATCTGCAGTGAAAAACATTACATAGGAAAAACCCCAAGACAATCATTTCACTAGTGCTGACACACTTACTGTACATCTAAAAGGGACTGTAGCCACACATCTCTTTTACAGTATGTTTTTCACACTTTTTCATCACTCTTCAGCTTTTCTGTGATCAAGTGATGTGACTCAGATAATATATGAGCTCATGACTAATTATGAGACGTGTATAACAGTTATTATGGTAGCACTTTATTTTACAGTCCTGTTCCTCATTTACATACTATGTACTTATTTAGTAATAACAATAACTATGTTACTAACCCTGAACCTACCCCTAAACCTAACCCTACCCCATGTAGTTACCTTGCATTACCAGAACTTTCTTAGATAAATACACTGTAAGTACACTATAAGTACACGTACTGTAAAATAAAGTGCAACCGTTATTATTTATTATACGTGTGAAATAATTGCAACAATGTCACACGAATGAGGCACTATTGCCCCTGCTGGATGCCAGATGACCCCTCCCACCCCTATGCTGACATCACTTCCTCTAATACTGCAGGGAATGTTTCCATGTTTCGCTTCAAAGATGCTGCCAAAAGTCTCAAAATCTCACTCTGCTCTGACATTTTTGACCCCTGATCAGACGAATCGGTGTAATATCAGATCTGAGCTTAGCAGTAACCTGAGGTTTTGCATTTGCTTATGGTTTGAACCCCTTGGTAACTACCCTAGATTGCTAACCACTAAGTTACACAACCCCCGCACAATATTAGTCATGGTTTTGGATTACTGTGCTGATTTCCTGTAAACATATATTAAGGTTCGCACACTTACACCCAAGCCATTGTCAAAAAACAAAACATATACCATTATATACATTAAAAATACACGATTAAGCTCCCATGTGATAAAATCAATTGGTGTTCATCCTGGTAAAGAGTGTAACAGTCCTCCTTCAAAACTAATAACAGTGTTATGGTCCTACAAATGACTCAAGTGCATGAAATTGATCTTAAAATACAATGGAAGTCTTTTTTTAAAAAGTCAGTATTGTTAAGAAAGGTTTAAAAATGGACTCTCATATACCCTACTCACCCTCCCCCTTAAAAAAAAGTTACATTATAAGCTGTAGCTATGTAGACACATTATCTGATTAGTGATAAAATTATCCCAAATTAGTGCTAATGTTTGACATGAAAATTTGGTCCATGACATTTGTCTGTTCAGACCAATGCATTAACTAAAGTCAGACAATTTCGCTCTTTGACAGTAGATGGCGCTTTAAGAAGAGCAGAAATAACCTGATAACTCCGGGACACAAAGCGCTACGGAAAACTTCAAATATTTTTTATACTTGGCTAGCTTGCATGAATGCAGGCGCTCGACACATGTGCTCTAGAAAGCGCCATCTTTGTGCGACATCTGCTCTATTTTTCTCCAGAAGAAAAAATATCTTTGCACTCTTTTAAACTAAACAACCAACTGATTAGTGCAAATCAACTGTGCATGTGCGACCTGGGTGTATGAAGTACGCATACTATTCTGGGGATGAAATTTGTGTCACGCGCACTGCCATTTCCTAATTCACTATGTTTATAAAACAACACCATAACACAGAGACGAGAGCTGAAACAATGTAACAGCTGCGTCTCTGAGCATGTGACTAAAAGCACAAATCCTATTGGTTGGCCAGTTTTATGAAAAAAGGTGCCAAAAAGTTCTTGTGAAAGACTTCAAAAGTTTTCTTTTCTTTCTTTTTTTCTAGGCATCATCAGATATCCAGAAAGTGGAGTATATAAAAGTGAGTATATATTTTACTCAAGTGTGTGTGTGTGTGTGTGTGTGTGTGTGTGAGTGAGTAAATAAACACGTGTTTGAGGATCACATTAACGCTGCTGTAAATATTTATCTGCAGGGAGAGAAGCACACGTTTCCCAGCAGTTCACATGGTTGGTAAACTCTCACACATTCAGAGGACTGAAGTGCTGCTCTTCACGATGTGTTCAGTGTTCATTCGGCTTGTTTTCTCAACAGATTCCAATGAAATTTTGCCTGCAAAACCTCCCAAAGCTGAGAGCAAACCGGCAGCATTTCTGCAAAGTATGGAACAGCTTCTACACACACGTAGCCTATATTTATATTTTTGAATAGGGTTGCAAAAAAGCGGTAAATTTTCAAAACTTTCCAGAAATTTTGGAAGATTTCTGGGATTGATTTTTGGAAAGTTTTGGAACATTTGGGGATTTTTCCCATTTATTAATTATTATTATTATTTTTTTCTTCATATGCATCAGCCATTATATTGATAAACGTATTGCAGCTGGTGGTTCCTGCATGATGTGTGTGTGTGTGTGTGTGTGTGTGTGTAGTCGCTTCGCCCCCGTTCAGCGGGAATGGCGTCCTGCACTGGAGAGCCGACAGCTTCCCGGTGTTCATGAGGGGTCTGGAATACAAGGACAACAGCCTGTACGTCCAGCAGGATGGATACTATTACATCTTCTCCAAGATCTCTCACATGGAGAACTGCAACTTCTTCAAGCATCAGGTCATGCAGTGTACGGAGAGGTACAACTTCAAGGCCATCGAGCTGATGCAGAGCTCCAGGTACTCCACAGCACACCACACACCTCTTCAGATCACAGCTGCAAGCCTTAAAGCTCATGAATGCTTTTACTGTAGGTTTATCTGCGTGACCAATTTATCCCAATCGAGGGGCAACAGCTACCTGGGAGGCATCTTCCACTTGTTAAAAGGAGACAGTGTGTTCGTGAAGGTCAGTAACAGCTCGCAGGTGCACGGAGAAGCATACGAGAACTTCTTTGGTGCCTTCATGGTCTAAATACTGACATACTGCTGCAAGAAAGTCCCACACACACCCTCAGGTTCTCATTCCAGTTTTTAAATATTATTTTACATATTTAGCGAATTGTTGCAATATAGAATTGTGCGTATTGTGTGTATTTTTATTTCTGCAGGTGTATAAATATATTTTGTGTGAGTATGGCTGAAACCTGCGCCTCGGATCAGATACGATTTCTCTGTAAAGTTAAACGATGCGTTAGAGGCCCATTCTCAGGAAACCATTTGAAAAGAAACATATTATTAATCACATGTTTTTAAATATCTGTACTATTTAAGAGAACATGTTTCAAATGCTTGTAAACTTGTTACTGTCATCCATCCTTTATCTGTCATAAGCTGATGTCAATTTATATACATATATTACATGTCTTTGTTTGAAGTGAGAGGCACCATGAAACAGTTTGATCATTTCTGACTGTCATTTTAATCTGAATTAAACTGTATTTCATGCGTCGCTGCATTCTGGAATGTTTCAGTGCAATTCATAATGCTACATGCATCTCAGCATTGCTGTATAAACCAGAGATTTCTTGTATGGACAGGTTTATTTTTCTTTGTTTTATTTAGGTATTTTACCACCACAGCTAGTCAAAAACACGTTAAAGGAACACTTCACATAAAAATGTAAATTTGCAGGCCATTCAAGATCAGGATGAGTTTGTTTCTTCATCAGATTTGCAGAAATGTGTCACTGCATCACTGTCTCATCAATGGATGCTCTGCAGTGAATGGGTGCCGTCAGAATGAGAGTCCAAACAGCTGATAAAAACATCACAATAATCCACAAGTAATCCACAGCACTCCAGTCCATCAGTTAACATCTGGAGAAGACAAAAGCTGAAACAAATCCAGCATTAAGATGACACCCATTTACTGCAATGCTACATTTCTCTAAACCTGATGAAGAAGCAAACTCACCCTAATCTTGGATGGCCCGAGGGTGAGCACATTTTCATTTTTGGGTGAACTACTTTAAATGCGTTCAACGAGATGGCGCGCTTGAATCGCTCAAACATTCAGGTGTGCGTTCATGTTCTCGCACAGAGTGGAGGTGTGACATTGTTTGATGTTATTTATAAAAGTACATGTGTGTTTTGATATTGACTGGTATGTGCATTAAACGTGTATCTTAATAATAAAATATTGCTATCCCTGAGTCTTCTATAGCGAGTTACAACAGTCTTGCACAATGTCACTTGTCTTCCTTATTTTCTAGCTCTCGCTTTCAACCTCATTGTGCTGAATGCAGCGCTGCACTTCAAAGCCGCACAGAGCACGACAGATAAAGAGAGAGAGATGCAGGGAAGGCAGAGATAAGCAGGGAGATGTGTGGGGACGGCAGGATGTGGCGACGCGAGGTGGAATCAGACAGAAAGGGGACAGCGCGCAGGAACGGGGTTTTTGGAGGGGCAGCGGTTGCATTTTCCTGACTCAGCGCATTTCTGCATTCACAACGGAAGTTTCCAAAACAACCTGCAGTCACCACAAATAAACAAACGGCTGTGTAGCTTCTTTTAGATTTTCTTTCCATTTAAAGAGAGAAAGTCAAGAATCCCTGCTGATGTCTTCTACTCGTCTCTGTGAATCTAACTGATATTACTCAAGCACACTGTGACCCACAGATCAGATTTGGGGGTCTTGTTTGTCTGGCCCGTGAAGGTCGATTCGCCCCTGCTGGCAGATGCTGGTACTACACCAAGTGGATTCAAAAACCAGTGTTTCTCATTTGCTTGGGCTAGTTTTCCTCAGTAAAATAATAACAGATAGTTTCTTGCTCATGCCAAATATGAATTTCTTATTAATTTAAGCAAACTGTTTGTTTGCACCAATGCACAAGAGTAAGTCCACCTGTCTACACTTTGCAAAAAAACTACATGCACATAAATCAAAACTGATGAATTGATCCGCAATGAAATTGTCAGCTTTTCACAATTCATTATAGTAGATGTTTTACCAGCAGCACATTCTTTGTTTTTTTTTTGTTTTTTTTAAAGAAATGATTAAATATGAGTTTTGTTTCTCTTTCTCTGATCGGCACAGTCACAAGAAAGTAGAAGAAAAGAGAAGTAAGAAATTTGTTTTAGTGCGTATGTAAACTGCACACATCAGCTTTAAGGTGCAATTGCTGGAGAAACATGAGCGATGTTTCACAACCTCAGGTTCACAAAAATTTCAACACATACCTAAAATTGTAACGATTACAACATGACACTTCTTAATATGTGAGAGCATGACTTGATCTGTCAAGATGTCCATCTCAGGGCTTCAGTACAATGACAATAGAAACCCCCTTGAAAACAGAGTTAACGGTATGAAGACTCGTGAAGTGAATGTGGCTTTAGAATGAGTGTAAGATCTAGATGCCTAAAGCTCTCGTACACTCATTATCACACTGTGTGGCCGTGGTGTCATGGCATTTGACACACCTGTTGGTTTCCTTCCACAGCAGCCCAAACTGCACCTGAACACGACAGGAAGTAGAACTCTCATGTCTGGTGCCACTTTCTCCAATGGCCATACACTTCATTTACTATCAGTCAAACGGACGGACGGACGGACGGACGGACGGACAGATAGATAGATGGATGGATAGATAGATATATAGATGGAGAGGAATAGTTTGATAGGCAGGATCTGTGTGGTGGAGTATTTGCTGCTGTGATGTAGGAAGCTGTGAGAGTGAGTGAGCGATCGAGAGTGAGAGACGGGGGCGGTGAGAGCCTGCGCTTCTGATTCAGCACTTTTCTGGCATCTTGGTGGAAGTTTCCAGAAAAACTCTGTCTTTATACGCAACTAACCATTCTCTCTTCTCATTTCTTTCTGTTACTCAGAGAGAAAGAGAGAGAGAGAGAGCAATGAATGGCATGAAAAAGAAAGAAAAATGAGCTGCTTGTTTCTTTCCGAGCATCTGCCTCTGTTCCTCTAAAGACCATGATCAGAGAGAGCAAACCGAGCGACAGACAAACACAGTCCTGCCTAAAACCAGAGCGCTGATGGGCTGATCCGGTTCAGTCATCTGCTGATCCAGCACCACAGACACGTCCTTCTCATTAAATCACAGTATGACGGTTTAGAACAGATATGAAAAGATATGAAAGTTTGTGAGTGAACACTTCTGTCGATCGTACAGTGATTGTCTAATAATTAGAGGAGTGGAGCAGGTCCAGGGCCTGTTGAGAAGACAGCAGTGTTTTCCTGAGCTGTGCACGTCAAGGTGCTTCGCATGAGAGCTGTCCACTGAGATGAAAGCTGCAAATACCAAGACAAATGTTTCACTTCTCCACATCTATCAACAGGTGGCAGAAGAGAACCGCCAGACTGCCTTCAGCAGAGACTCCGCTGCAAATCTGCTCAGATGTTTTTCATTTCTGAAGCAGGCCTTGTCAGATCAAGGGCGCCTACTGAAGTAGATTTGTTTGGAAACACAATCGCTGGCGTCTCAGAACTGTTAAGTTTGCAGCTTGCTCATCTTAACTTGGCCCCTGCAAATGGGCATCTAACAGCCACTGGTTACGTTTACATGGCCAGTGAGACATTTCTTCAATTATGTTGTTTATTGTGCATGTAAGCACATCTGCTGAGACATGGTAATAGCATGAAATCATCCTTAAACAGTCCTCCTGCTGAGAAGCATGGCTCCTCCAACAGGAAGACTACTGGACACGGTTAGATATGCGGTAGGGCTCTTTCTCAATGTCTTTAGTCATGCAGACCTTTTTTCTGCCTTGTAACATTTTCCTGTGACGCTGAAAGGAGCAGGAAATGGGCCAGTTCAGATAGCTGGCAGATATTAAGCTCAGATAATGGCCTTCATTCTGGTAGCTGTACTTGCATGACTAGAATACAGTTGTCTGGATGCAGCAAAAAGGTTAAATATAACAGTATGGTTCACTTATATTAATGTGAGAGAGGCTGCACTTGGCTGAACTGTATGCTTTATAACACTAGGCTATTTGAGCATAAGAAACAACATTTGTGACCCTGGACCACAAAACAAGTCATAGGGGCCAATTGAAAGCTGGATAAATAATCTCTCCATTGATGTATGGTTTGTTAGGAGGACAATATTTGTCTGAGATACAACTATTTGAAAATCTGGAATCTGAGTTTGCCAAAAAATCGAAATATTGAGAAAATCATCTTTAAAGTTGTTCAAATGAAGTTCTTAGCAATGCATATTACTAATCAAAAATTAAGTTTTGATTTATATACAGTAGGAAATTTACAAAATATCTTCATGGAACATGATCTTTACTTAATATCCTAATTTTTGGCATAAAAGAAAAATGGATAATTTTTGGCTATTGCTAAAAATATACCCCAGCGACTTAAGACTGGTTTTGTGCTTCAGGGTCACATTTATGAGACGGTCCATGTCAGATTATGTTCTGGTTTGAGGCTTGTGAATTTGGCAAACAGTTTTTCAGGGTTTCCAGAAACAGATGCCTGGACTGGTTTCAAAAATGGCAGCCAAGTAAAAAGGGGACACTAACTTTTCGCAACCAATCACCTTAACTACCTAAAAGTGATGACCAGTCAGCTTTCAAACAGCCAATATATGAAGATGAATCACATCATAAAAAATTACAGTTCTTTTGTCTCACTGAAGCTCTTCTAGTAGCATTGCATTGATTTCCACCCACTGCCTGTGCGCAGACAAAACTGAGGTGAGATGGCGTTTACAGCTCATTCTACTTTCATAATAAATTTATCAGATGAAACGGGAAACAAAAGATATCAGTGACGTCAGAAATCAAAGCCGTATCAGAAGCAGAGAGTGAGACATTTATTTTTTCTTCAGAATTAATGTGCACTGACGAATCGTTCACAGCGAGAACAAAAGCATGTATTGCGAAAGTCAGTTCTGGCTCATGTCAAGTATTAATGTCTGTGTCTTTGGTAGAGTCTCTCCTGCACATACAGTTTCTGAACTCTTGCCCGCTTCCAGTCAGACGTTTAGAAGCGTATCTCACACTGACTCATGTTGTTTCCAGATGCTCTGCACAGAATGAGCACATTTTTTACATCCGGTGGAGAGATACAAAGCAATGATTTCTTAGTCGAATGTCTGCCTGCATTCATGCAAACTTCACTTGGAAGAAACTCAACAGGCATGCATTGTGTCGTCTCTGAAACGTCTCTGTTTATTTGCTTCTTTTACAGCATCTGCTGACAATATTAGGTCTCAAGCAAACTCAGGCTGTTTGTTTGTTTGTCGAGTTTGTGCGGATGTGTCAGCATGCGGTGAGGACCGAAACCTGTTCTCGCACCTCTGACAGAAAGTGACGCAAGCGAGGTGGCCTGCATACAGAGCAAAACTTTCCTCCCATGGGGTCTGATCAGACCTCACCACAGGAAAGAAAGTTACATATGAGATACCATCACCATCTCAACTGGTTCTCACAGACATGAACGCAATGTAATGGAGATTTCTGTCCACCTTAAAGCGCTCACATCTCTTCAAATGAGATTTTAACACCAGGAAATCCCAAAAGTCTCAATATGAGCTCAAACATTTCTCATCCAATGATCTGAATGGTTCTGCTCCTTCATTTTATAGCTCTATAACTTTGTAACTATAACCGGATGACAACTTCCGACTCATTTGTGTCTGTTCTAATGTTTTATTTTTTACCCGAGATCCAGTTTGGGGATGCTTAAATGAAACAATTGTGAACTCAGATCAAGTTCTGAGCTGCAACACGAGCATAAACGAATGCTGAGGAGAGTTATCATCACCTCGCTCTCTCGCCCCAACAAACAGCCCACAGTTATGTCAAATTAACATTTTGTATTTTATTAAATATTCTCAGTTAACAAAATAAAGCATTTCACACACGGTCAGTCATCATCGTTACATTCATCTCAAGAGTTCCTGAGTTTGTTAGCATTCATACGGTGCTTTCCTTCACACCAGACGCACAACACAAGCGCGTGTTCGTGAAGACATGCAGCTTTTTGAGTTCTTCAACATACAGCCAAACGTAAAGACCCAACCGAGGCACTAGTGTTGATGTGCGGGTCAAAGTTCACTCATCATTTCTGTGATGTAACTAAACATCAGTAGAATAATACAGTACATGCAATCAGTGAAGGAAAGGGTTCGGTCAGATGCCTCGCACACGTAGTGATGTCTACAACGGTTTTAAAACACACTATGTACAGTATACACAAAATACGAATATAAATATTGCAAATGTTTAAAATGTTAAAACGCATATAAATATATTTAAATTATAAATAGTGCTTAAGAAGCATTGCTTATCTGTTCAAGTCCAGACAAAGCCTGTAGACGTCATTGCATTTTCTGAGCTTTTGTTGTAAAGGCAAACCTGCAATATTTGGCAGAAAGTATTTAAATATTGTGGCTAAAATGTTAAAGAGTCACTCTTTCTGGTAGTTGAAGGCATTGCCAGATTAGCCAAGACAGTCTGCGGACATTAGAGGAGTCCTGCTCATCAGTGCATTAGAAACAGTACTGAGTAGATCACAGTGACGTGACTCAGACGAGCAGCCCGAAAGCAGTTCGGTCGGGCCCCTCGTGATCATGTGTGATGTACCGCTCGTAATCCGTCCACCAGAAACATCCCAAAGCCAGAGTCATTCATCTCCAGTTTCCAGTCTAGTGTTTCTTTAAACTGGGATTTGGCTACAAGGCGGTTTCCATCTTCCGGAAAGGTAACGACACGCCAACATGTCTTGCTAATGGGTGTTTCTTCGCTCCATTTAGGCAGTGAGACGGTGCAGGTGAGCTCCACGCTATTGCGCTGATTATAAAAGCTGACCGTGAACTGGTCAGATGGACATATTCCAGTGCAGGAAAAAGTGAGCTGGACATACAGGAAGTAGCTTCCACTCTCATTCACGTTCAGCACATTCTGTTTTTGATCAAAGCTGTAGAGAGAGCCGATGGTTTGACCGCTTCCATACGCGATAGATTCCCACGCCATCACACCTGATTTGAGTTTACCTGCAGGGCGGAGACAAAGAGACACGCTCAGTCCCAAGACTTTAACAGAGGAGATCAATGTGCAAAGGAATATTCCGGGTTGAATACAAGCTAACTATGTTTTTATGTTTAGACTACAAGGTTTTATGCATAATTTAAATTTCAAAATGTGAAATATATTGGAATGAAACTTACTTTCAGTGGCCCTCAGGTAGGCAAAATTCTGCATCTAGAAAAAGGAAGACAGAGGAAACGAGACATCAGAGACAGGTTCAGAAAACAGCCCTGGTCTGTTTCATTTCTCACGAATCCATTTCGGCTCTGCAGCGTTACGGAGATGCTACATGGTTCGATCTACAGTACATTCAAATATTCTTTGTTTCATTATAGGTTCTTCAGTTTGGCGTTAATTAAAACACATTTTTTCTTTCTTTCTATTGCATCAAGCTGTTTCCTTTATAGAGTTTACCAATTATTAAAAAAAAAAAAACTGTTGTTATTACTATTATAGAATTAGAATTCTAAAGGTTCTTATTGGAACCTTTATCTAACAGTATTGTCAACTGATAAAAAGTAATGTTATTAAATGAATATCATAATCATATTTGATGGTGTTTGCAATTTATTTAAATGTACTGTATTGTCATGTCCAATCATATCGAAGTAATTCCATGGTGCATCTCCAAACATGAAAAACCTATGCTATTATATAAACAAGAACGACTTAAAATATTATAATAGTAAACCAGTGTAAAACATTTTATTTCTTTCCGTTTACAAACTCACCTTATATGCGTTTCCGGTCTCGGGAAACGGCGCAACCAACGCGTCCGCAGATCCGTCCAAGCGTCGCGTCGTCCGCTTGTTTATCTCGTCCTCGACGTGTTTGGCGAAGTACAGCGCGCCCGCGAGCGCGACCATAAACATGAGGAAGAGCGCGATCACGGACACGGTGAGGAAGGTGTCCAGACACCGGCTGCGGGAGCGCGCGGCGGGCGACTGGCTCTCAACATCTGTGGACGCGGACATCTCGAGAAACAGCGTGTAAATAAAATGATATATACATCCACGGCAGGTGCAGCTCTGCTCGATGGAAGACATCATGAGCTTTTATAAAAAACGCGCAGGAGGCGGAACTAACGGGTTTCCCTCGTCACCTCCTCCTCCGCCCACGGGAGACAGAAAGAGAGACCCAGACACGAAGAGGGACGTTCAGAGAAAAACCGACTAACTTTCCGCTTCTTTCGGTTTTGCGCAAACGGAGGTGGAAAGCGGGAGGAGAGTAAAGTGTGAATTTCTGTGACTGGCTCCGTATTCCGCTCATTATTTCATGGAATCTCGTACTACATTTATCTCCTCATATCATAGTATTATTTCACACAGTTTGTGTAAGACATAAGAGAGGCTTTACTCTGTTGTAAACATTGTGTACACACTTACACCGAAATATAAAGTTCTCGATTCGGATTTTGTTTACAAAACGTGGCACAGACCGAAGCATATAAGGGCCTATACAGGAGATGCAGAACTCATTCACATGAACAAAACACTCAAATTAATAGAACACTGTAATTCATGTTATGATGTTTAAGTACATTTTATTTTGCTATTTAACATTTTGTCATTTCTCATTTTAAAAGTAGCTTTTTTTAATTAGATTTGATTCCAAGAAAGCCTGACAGCCAGTGCAGTAGCAGAA
Organism: allo-octoploid hybrid of Carassius auratus x Cyprinus carpio; assembly: GCA_024542945.1. NCBI lineage: Eukaryota > Metazoa > Chordata > Actinopteri > Cypriniformes > allo-octoploid hybrid of Carassius auratus x Cyprinus carpio. Next base: position 54,255 of record CM044988.1, read on the forward strand.
AATCGAGGGGACCCCCCGTGAACCGCAAGTCGGAGGCCCTCACTTCCATCAAGTCACAAACCATTCAGTTAATTCACTATAGCTTACAGAAAGTGAAAAGAAAAAAAAACTGACTGATTTCTAACGCTGCATTAACGGCGCATATTCTCTCAGAGACGCCGAGAGACTAATCAACTTCAATACATGCTGATAACAGCATATAACTCTCTAAAATTATTCCTTAATATATCTCTTGTGATCTGTATAGTGAAAAACACGACAAGAAACGTATTTAGCGTTAAACAGGTTGTTTTTGAAAACCGGTGCATGAAATAAAGCAGCCCTTATAGACCTATAATTCATTGTATAAATTAATAGACCGGTTTAAAAAAAAAAAAAAAAAACTATTAAAAAACATTTTCAATGAGGACAATGCTAATAGCCTAATCTTCTATTATCCTCACAGCGCGTCATGCGGTGATGCACTATGAAATAATTGTGGTGTACATTAATTGTAATTTAATAATAAAAGTAATCTAATGATAATAATAATAATAATAATAGGCATAATAATAAGAATGTGTAGGCCTAATAGGAAACGCTAAATGAAATGCATCTTTAGGGATTTTATAATGAAAGAGTTTTTGTTTTCTATTTGAATTATATTTGAAATGTTTCCAATGCAAGTGATGGTGCTGGCGCCTCCATGTAAAGCGTGCTTCAGCTTCCCCTCTCCACACAAACAACTGGGTATGCCTCTAACAGCTCACATTTATAGTTTAAGTGTTTAAACTAGCCTAACATTATGATATGCTTGAGCTGTTTTTTTTTTATCAATAGATTTTAGGCAAACTTGTGTTTCTCTCACAGGCTTTGGACAGGTCTCTGTCATATTGTTCCAGGTCAGCTTCGGGTTTCGTGTTGCTTGATGCCAAATCCAGATGCTTTGGGCTCTGTTGGAACTAAGAACAATACAATATAACACTGGACACAGAAATTTAATTTGCTCTAAATATTCATTTGATCACCATGTCATCTCCAGATGTGCATTCAGAATGGAATGTGTACGGAATTTATTTCTGCATATGAAAGTGGCTCCGATTTAAAAACATGAAAGTGACCAAATGCGATTTTGCTTTTCATAGTGTTCTAAAAATAGATCCTTGTGTCTGGAAGAGGAAGGGCCTGATTATGTCACCAGCATGTGAAAACCTGTGCATCGGAGCCTGAGGGTTTACAGGAAGTGATGTCATTGGCACAGGTGTAGCAGCAGCACTACGCCTACAGTAAGAGTCACTTTCTCAGATCCCTGTTTACTCCTGTCACTTCACATATGACATCACTGACCTGGTCAACAATACAATTTTTCTCATCTTCATGGCTCTGAGTGTGAGTGTGTCTGTGTGTGTGAGAGTAGATGAAACAAAGCAATATTACAGTGCTATCTCTTGTGTGCATTAGTGACTTTCAATCTGTTACTGTAATACATTTATCACATGAGTGCTTTACTCTCGTCGATATCTGTCAGCTTCCCTTTTGAAAGTGACTCTGCAGCGCTTCCTGAATGTGGACGGGTCTTTTCGTTTTAATTTCCAGACCCGTGATCGGATCATACTTTGGGGAAAAGTAAACAAGACACATTATGGAAAACCCAGCTCTAAAATAAAATAAAACAAACATCAATCCATCCATCAGTAACCATGTATTGCAGGTAATTTGCTTCACATTTATCAAATCAGAACAGGATTTTCGAAGCTCAGTCATCAGTTCAGGAGTTTATGTGGATTCATCTCTCTCAATAATTTCATCTCAGCCTCGGCCTCACCTGTTCTGAAAGGTACTTTGGCAATGAGAATCATCCGTGCATCTGATCTCCATTGTCTCTTATTTTTTTTTCACACTGAAGTAGGCAACCCTACACATGGAAACATTTTCCTAATAATGGCTGTGCCTACCAATTAGAACTTATTTTTAAGTATCAAGCTACAACTATTGTATGCAATGTCTTGAGTTACTCATAATTTGCATTTCTGGAACACTTCCAGAAAAAGTCATGCTAGTATAAATGCAGACAGATTATACTGTATTCCAGGTATAAATCTCTCGAGGTATGTTTTGGCTATTACATACACTGACGGTCAGTCAGGGAAAGTCTAAGTTTCAACTAAAGGTCACACACAGAGCTGCCGAGCACTAACGTCATGCATGTTTGGGATTTCATCTGGCTTCGTCTCAGAATGGGGAAGTTACTGCTTCACAAACACAGACTACAGAGCAGTCAGAACTTCAAACATGAGGTTTTGTTCCTCTTTTCCTCTCGCATTACAAATGGATTATATATGACTCCTGACATCAGATAAATTATTGTGATAATTGCTGATAAATGTAAACACTGGCAAAATGAAAAAATAAATAAAAATACAACAATTAGGGAAATGAGAGTTCCTGTGTTAAGTTGATAATGTATAATTAAAGATGTTATGAGATTTTACACATTTTGGGGAATTCAGTGGGCGAGCTGAAACAGGTTTGTAGTGTGTGGGTGGAAAACATTCCCCACTTAGTGCTTTTTTTAGGCTAAATCAGCACATCCAAAACGAGGCTGTGAGTTTGGCAATACACAGGACAAACCTTGAATAGGCCCAGATTTAAGCTAAATGTGATGACACTGAGGAGTCATGTGACTCATGTGAATTTTGTCCAGGCTAAAAGGAGTGAAATTGTCTGGAAATGTTTCCAGATTTCACAATAGTGTATTTATGATGAAATCTGTCATGGCACTACTTTATGAAGACGATGTGGATTGTGTTGCATTATGCTCCATGTGCATCATAATATCCATATATCTCTGTCTTGTGTCCAAGTTTGTTTGTCTGCCGTGTTTCCCCTCCACCAGTATGTGATGTTGGGGGAGTTTGGACAGGTAGGGTTTATGGGTTGCAGATCTAAACTGTAAATAAGCAGCATAAGAAAGAACCCTTGAGTTGAATGTTTGGCTGCCAATTTGAGTGCTTGAAAGGACTGACACTCTAAGTCACCTAAATATGCAAACTGACCACTGAAAATTTCAAATAACATCACTCATCTGGTGGAATAAATGATAGCAAGACAGAGAAAGGAGGTCACAAGAATATCCTGCCTGCCAGCTGCATTGAATTAGAGCCTGGACGTGCCAAGTACATTCTTCAGAGGAAAGGGTGTGGAGGAAGGTGTAGTGACATTTAGGCCACATAGCGACCTCATACTTGTTTTAGAGGGAAGAGCTGGGGAAGTCCAGTTTACATAGATCGGCAGGCTGAAAGCAAGAGGCGGAGGGCAACACAACTGTGATACAATTTTTGGGAAACTGGCAACCTGCCCTCAATATAGTGATGTGTGTGCAGTTAGTCATATTACTGATGACTCTGTTTAACCACTTTCTGTTTGTGTGGTATCCAGTCTGAGATCAACAGATAGATAGAAATACAGATAGATAGATAGATAGATAGATAGATAGATAGACATATAGATAGATAGATAGAAATACAGATAGATAGACAGAAATACAGATAGATAGATAGATAGATAGATAGATAGATAGAAATACAGATAGATAGACAGAAATACAGATAGATAGATAGATAGATAGATAGATAGATAGATAGATAGAGCTGGGTAGATTACTTACAAATTGTGGTCTGTTACTGATTAGACCTAACTCATTTATAATATCAATATAAAATAATATAAATAAAATAATCTTGTAAAAATGTTCTATTATATTATCATCATGAAGTACATTAAACATTATGTCAAGCTTTCCCAAACTGTGGTTTGTGAGTTTAATGAAAAGCTAATCATTAATTAAATCATAAAAATGGGAAATTAAAATAAAACACTTACAAAAAAAAAAAGAAAATAAATATTTTATATGTTCTGTGACCATTAACTAACATCAGGGAACCATGAACATGCAAATGTGTTACTTAATTATTAACTTATTACTGTAAAAATATTTGGTGAAAGAGGTTCGGCTGACAAAAAAGTTTGGGATCCCTGCATTGTATGCTAATAAGAAAAATGTTTGAATTTGTGCATTTTAATAATAATAATAATAATAATACATTTTATTTAAAGGCGCCTTTCATGGCACTCAAGGACACCTTACACAATTCATTAAAAAAAAGACATTACTCAATCAAACCAGTACAACAACAAACATTAAATCACATAAAAGCCTGCCTAAACAGATATGTTTTAAGACGAGATTTAAAAACTGAGAGACTAGAACTGTTGCGAACTTCTACAGGAAGAGAGTTCCATAAATGGGGAGCAGCAAAGCCAAAAGCTTGTGACCCCAGAGAAGTTGTCCGAGTGCGTGGCTGAACAAGTGTAAGTGCAGAAGCAGATCTTAGAGTGCGAGAAGGAGTGTGTATATGAAGAAGATCATGGAGATATGAAGGAGCCAAATTGTTAAGTGCTTTGTAAGTTAAAAGTAAAATTTTAAAATTCACACGGAATTTAACCGGGAGCCAATGCAGCTTCTGTAAAACAGGAGAAATGTGTTCAAAAGTGGAAGTTTTGGTAATGACTCGAGCTGCAGCATTCTGTACTAACTGTAATTTATGAAGAGATTTGGAAGGAAGCCCATACAACAAAGCATTACAATAGTCGATTCTTGATGTTACAAGAGCATGCACAAGCGTAGCAGTACTCCTGAGTGAAAGGACAGGGCGCAGACGACTTATATTGCGAATATGGAAAAATGCAGAACGGGTAACACTATTTATGTGAGATTCAAAAGACAAAGTTGTGTCAAAAATGACACCTAAACTTTTGACCTGATTCGATAGAGGAACAGAACAATTATTTATTTCCAGAGAAGAAATATTCGACTTACTTATTGTATTTTTTGAACCAACAAGAAGAATTTCTGTTTTACTGCTGTTCAATTGTAGAAAATTACTTGAAAACCAATCTTTTAATTCACTTAGGCACTCACCAAGTCAAAAAGACAAGACAAAAGCCATCCAGAGGCATAGTAATACATGGCCAAATAACCCACTGAGTGATTATTCAAATAAAAATGAATGTGTTCATCAGTAGTCGATGCAATACTGAAATCTTAAGAAAACACTTCTTAAAAAATCAATAATTTTTTTTGCAAATCTAGTGGTGACCTCTCAGTTTTCTTATTTTCACTTGACTAGCGACTGGACTTTGTGTGAATGTCCACAAAACTGCAAGACTTCCAGAATATATAAGCGGTAAGTTATTTTAGAAATTATACATAATTTATTGCTATGTGTTAATAATAAATAATCAATTTAAAAATAACTGTAGAGTGATTATGAGTATTGTAAAATGTAATACAATCTAATTGCAAGTACTTATTTGGAATCTGATTATGTAATTCAGATTACATGTAATCAGTAACTAACCAGCGCTGTATCTAGACAGACAGAGACAGAGACAATAACAAGATACAACTAAAATGAACTTGAAGTTTTTCATGTAGGTATAACAGTTATATTCAGGTACAGAAATACCACAGAAACTGAATAATCTATTTAACTTCAAAATAACACTGGCTGGTCTTAAATGTATAAATAAACATTAATGACAGACAGCAGCAGGTTTATTTAGGTTGCTGTCTCTTTAAGACCTCATGCATGGATCTAACTGTTACACATTAGTTTCTCAACTGTTTACATTCACTTAATAGCCTATAACCAACCATGTTTAGAAATAAATCTACTGTCTACGTGAATACATAATTTTGTTTGTATTTGGCCATTTATGCGCAATAAGGCGCAACACAACTTAATTCTGTAGTCACGGGCTCACAGATGCGGCTCTATGTGCACGTGCTTTGGGTGTGAGCTCACAGAAAGCAGTCTCACAGTTTAAAATGGTAAGACTCAAAAGCATGTGCAAATGATACATTCTATCATCTGTCCCGAGTGACTTTCACACTGAAACACCCGCCAGTTGTATCAAAAAGCATCCCAAATTTTATCAACCCACACAATATATTTTTTTCCAGTCTGACATTACCAAAAAAGCCCAATTGGATGGGAACCCGTCCAATCTGGCAACACTGAATGATGACAAAGGTGACCTTTAAAGAATCAGCCTTTGGAAATCCCTATTTATGTAACCAATCTGATCATTCCTGTTAAATATGCCTAGACCTTTGCTCTCATCTGTAGTTGAGTATTCTGCACGGACATTTATTTTGGGTGTGTGCTAATCCAAGCCAGTATTTCTGGCTCGTTTTTCATTGATTTCAGTTCATAAGAACCTGAGCAGTGAGTCAGATGACATGGACTACACTTATGATTCACTTAAATTCAAAGCCCAGGGTCTGGGTGATCCGTATCTGATCAGTCTACAACATGATTCATCCCGAGGCAACAAAAGTTTTCTCAAGACATAACACCAGTTCCTCTGCTGCCTGCAAGTTATTTCTTACCAGGTTTGTGGTAAGCACTAATGTACTGAGACAGTGATATTAGGAGACCAAATTCAATATACACTTTACTGATGATGCATACTATATACAGACAAGCAGATGAGCCCTGAATTGGAACTACTGTACACAACATTATAAACAGCATAAAGAAAATGCTTACTGTGACTCAATTTCAGATGAAAATCGCACGAATAAAAACTGCATGACATGCAAAGTGCTGTAATACAACGCTCCAAAATGCCTATTATTATTATTTTTTTTTAAATAGCGAGTGAAAGAGTAGCATTATTCCTAACAGTACTGTATATTGCTACACATGACCTCATGATGGTCAAGTTGGAGTGGCATCATCTTGCAAATTACTCGTTTTTTTTTTTTTTTTGTGGTTGTTTTTTTTTTTCATGTAGTTTTATCTGAAATCGATTAGTCTGTTCAAATAACAAGTCAAGAAAAATATGTTAAGCACATTGCATTGTGGGATACTAGATACTCTGGTCATATGGAGTGCTCAAGTCACGTCGGAAAGAACGCATTTATAAAATGAACGGCACCAAAAAATTGTAATTAAGAGTGAAAATCTGATTTTTTTGTGAGTTTTCGAGTTGGGGGCACGTCAATGAAAAAAAAAAAAAACGGTTGAACTTAATGAAATTATTAATATTAGTTTGTCATTTACAATAAAACTAAGCTTTATCGAAAAAAATATATATATTATATTTCACTATTATGACGAAATATACTGATTCAATTTACAGCACCTTCATAAACTGAATAAAAAGATTAAAAACCACAAACAAATGAAAGTTGTAAATAAATCAAAGATTATTGGAGTACATCAAATAATCAAGTACAAAATAATACTATTCATTTTTTTCTACTTAAAAATGAAATGCCTGATTCAGTGTTACTCGCTGTTTCTGTGTAATTTCTGATTAGTAAGAAAACTAATAAAAAAAAAAAACTATTTTTTAAATGCGAATAGTGCAGCAGTAAGAGTTGTGGGATTTTATTCAAGAGCTGGGAGGAATTCCTGCCAAGAATCACCAGAGGTGTGTTCTGTGATACTGTGGTGTCAGATCTAAAAACGACATTTCCACAGAAAGCGACGCGTTCACTTTCTCATACTGATGGAGTATGGCGTTTCATTTCAGATAAAATAGTAAGAATAAAAGGTTAAAGCTGTGTTAATTACTGTGTGTCAAAAGCTCTGATCTGCAGAAGAAAGTATTTCGTCAGCGTGCCATCAAAAAGAATGACTAACCTCAACATGCTCCTCTGGTTCCGGTTTGGCACGAGCTCACGGTTTGCCGCGATCGGTGTCATTCATGGCGCTCCGGCGCGCCCTCTACCGGAGCTGAGACACACTTACACTCGTCCTCCTGAGGTGGGGATATTCCCAAACGTTTAATAATCTGTAAGTATTTTCTTAAATATCTTTTGAAATATCTTTAAGGTCTTAAATTTATATTTCCAATGACTGAACAACACACTCGCATGTTCACGCGCCTCTGATGTCCGTTAATGATCACGTGACGCGCGGGTTATTTCAAATTCCCAAGGAAGTGTTTAATTACGATTTTTTTTAAATTGAAAATGTATTTATTTATTACAATTTTACAGATCTATGAATTAAGTATGAGCTTGTCATTAACTTTTGAACCCCAGTTAAACTGTTCTGAGGAAATCACGTCTGACTCTCTTAAGTCTAGTTCAACCGATGAGTAACTTTTAACGCTGTTAAAAATAGACTATAAGAAAATGTAATAATAAGAAAAGGCGCTGTAGTTACGACACCTACCAGTCGAGGCTACCTGACTCATGATGACACGGATGTTTGTCATTATCAAAATTAATTCATTCACATTTGGTCCATTGTTGGTTAGCTTGCGATTGTTAGAAATAAAATATACTACTCACTCACACCTGAAAGTATTTTAGACCTAAGCAATCTAGTTATTGATAGTATACACACCTGGGCAAATAATAATAATAATAAATTGGCCATGCCAAAAATGGATATTTAACTTTCAATGGTGCACATTTAACCATTTTAACCACAAATCACTGGTGAGGTCATCTTTTCCATTGTAGGAAGCAAACAAATGCTTCCTGCATCCCTGTGCTAGAGATGCATTCATGATTGCATTTCTCATTAGATCTCAGTGACACTTCTCTATTGCATCACCATGCAACTCGTGATTTCTCATGATTCTTAATTCCACATAATTCTGAATCAAACTTCTAAATTCTGCCAAAAACGTCTGCTTTGAACATTCTGCTTTCATTGATTCTGTAATAATAACATATTTTGTTTCATCGCACCAGTGAATTCTCTTCAGGATTTTTAACCGAAAAATAAGTTTTAAAATACATTAATGAGATTAATGAGAAGATTGTCTTCACCAAATGCTCCAAACCGAAGTGAACGCTGTAGTCTTTACTGTGTTTATCATGTTTCCAAACATTATTGACAGCAAGTTGGGTTCAAGGAATGCAGTGAACGTTTAATACCAAATCACTGACATCTCTAACAATATCTCTGTAACTCAATGCTTTATGATGTTTTTGTAGCATTAGGAGTTTGCCATTATCCTGCCCGAATGGAATCCTGCCACACCACAGATATGGACTTTCATACATGCCATCGTCCTCAGTGTCTCTGTGGTTTACATTCTGATTTAATTGATCATTTCTGGTAACAAATTACTTTAAATATTTGACCAAACCTGAACAAAACTTAAGCTCTGAATTCAGAGCCGTGCAGGAAACTGAAAGAGAAAAAACACACACCCACATGTCATCTCATTGTTAAAACACAAACCTAACCCAAAACAAATGTTGCTGATGTTGATAATGCAGAACTATGTACTTAACCAGACATGTGATCAGCCATGTTCTTCCCAGTTTGATATGACTATATAATAATAATAATTTTATTGTTTAAAATGTTTTTATTATTATAAGAATTTAATTTAAATTGTATTTAAATTCGTAAAAAAAAAAAAAACAATTAATACCATAGGTCGGAAAATATGCAAATCCATATAAATATGGGCGGGAAATAAATCACATCCTTGCTCAGTGTAACTCTAAAATTTTCCTAAAGTCTGATTGTTTACCAGTCATGTTTTTCCAGCGCCAATAAGGCTGAATCACATTTTTTAAAAAACATCTTTTTCTTAAGACAAATATTAATACAACCTTAGCAGCCAAACATTAGAAGGGCTGCAAAATAAGTTATAATGCTCACAGGAATCTGTGTTTCATCCTAGATGCTTGAGATGCTCTCTACCTGTTCACCAGCTGAGCCTTGACCTCCCGGTGTTCATCGGAGATCCTGAATGACATTTAAAAAATGATCTGAGGAAAAGTCTGAACAGCATCATATTTGCTTTTGTCTGTTTTATTTTGATTAAAAAACATTTCTTATATTTTTACATGAAATACTCTGAGAGAGCGAGAAAGACCGAAAGAGACAAAGTGAGAAAAAGGCCGGAGGAGGAGACAGTGTCATCAGTTCATCTACATATTCTTTAAGACTTTTTTTTCAACCATAAACTCATAAGTGAAAGAGGAGCATGTCCAGAGACGTTGCGTCTCTCAGTTTGTATTTACAGGAAGTTGCGAGCAGCTGTCGCTAAATGTCACGTCCTTGATTAACCTACTTAAACACAGGAAGGGGGCGGAGCATTGAGTCAACGTTCTCAAAACCCAACAACATGATTGGTCAGTGTCTTGAACACCAAAGCAGATGATTGGTTGGCGTCCGGACAGGTGGCGCAAGAGTTTGTTATCCACCTCACTGCTCAAAAACAACACTCTGGTTGATTTGCTTGACGTGTTGAACCCATGACTCTTAACCTTATGACGGTGATCCTGACAGTAACTGCTCCCCAAGAGTGTGTGATTTTTTTTTTTTTTGGCATGTGTAAGAGCTGTGGTCTCTGGTTTAAGTGTTATCACATTCTAATAAAGGTCTGACACTCATAAACCACACCACCCTGAATGAAAGAAATCCCACTGAAAAACTACCTTAAGCCAGCCTAAGGTGGTTTTCAGATGGTCTCCCACCCAAAACCAGCAAAATGGGCCAGTTTGGCCAGGCCAGGAGACCAGATATCTACCCCAGGATGGTTTAAACGAATTTTCTCAGCAGGGAAAAGATGGAGAATGGACACATGGAGGAAAAACTACCCGATAAGAAGATTTCTTCTTCGAAAGGACAGACAGATGTGCTTGGATGGCAGTGAGATGAGCAGGGTGAGTGTGCGGGTGACCAGGAGACAGAGACGTGGAGGAGGAAGACAACATTACCATCATCATCATCATCATCATTATCTAAACGGAGTTCTCCCAACGCTTTCAACACACTGCTCTTTCTGGGAGATCTCAAGAAACACGATAATGGTTTTCATTATCTGAAAGCATAGCTTCATACTAATGTGTGAATCTCCTGGAAACACGTCTGGCTCATACTTCACTACAAAATCAAGTGAATTCAGAACTCTTTCTTAAGATTTTGGGTGACCTACAAACCAGACACATTATTTCTAGAGATTCGTCCAGATGTTAATTGCGATGATGATGGGGATGTTGAAGACGTCCACCCTCATTGTCCTCCTCCAGATCTACGTGTCCTGGTCACCAGCGCCCTAGTCACAGACTCGTCACCAGTTGCATCTGTCCGTCGCCTTCCCCCTGCGAGGGCTGCAGTCCCAGCTGAGCCTCGTCGTTGGTCCTGCGAGGCGGAGGCTGGTAAAAGGCTGACATGTATGCTTGGCGTCCTGCGCTGAAGTACAGCTCGTCCGGTGGGAGGGTGGGGTGTGGCTCTGCCCCCAGTGCCTCCGGACTGCTGTCGGGATAGGACGAATCACGGTCCCGTGCGTACAGGGAGGAGGAGTCTGGTCCGGCCCCGCCCACGGCATCCGTGATTTCCGCCGAGAAGCTCTCCGAGTCCTCCTCGCTCTGGTAGAACACAGATTGGGCGTGCTCCAGGAAGCGAGGCTTATCCGGCAGGAGGGGTTTATCAGGTAGGCGGGGTTTGTCGGGGAGGCGTGGTTTTTCCAGCGCTTTGTACAGCAGCTCCTCCTCATCCTGTGGAGGTGGCGGTGGTGGGCGGGGCAAGGGCCGTTGCGGAGGCTCTCTGTGACTCGTCGACGTTGTGTAATCCTGCCGGTGCATCGTGGAATTCGGTCCACTGCCGTAGCGATCGGTGGAAGGCCGCAGGTTGCTCTGGACGAGCTCGGATATGATCATCTTCTCCAACGCTGCTGCATCAGAAAGGTTCCGCCTCAAACCGCCAGCAGGCTCCACCCCTCTAGGCGTCAAAAGCGCAGGGGTGACTTCTCCAGACACGCCCCCGGATCCCACAGGAACGCCCCCCAGCAGATCCGAGCTCCCTCCGTGAAGCGAGTAGCTGTTGTTGTAGTTTCCATTGAGCCGAACTCCCTCCAGCCCACACGACTCACGGCTGCGCGACAGAGTGCCCTCTACAGGACAGAGAGAGAAATGCTCGGTTAAAAAAGTCAGATTTTCTGAATTATTGCTTGTAGTTTGAACAGCAAAAATTTTAATTCAGATCCATCTGGAAATGTTTCAGTTCAAACATTCAAACCGAATTTCAAGTTTGTTACTGTCAGAACGTGACACTGTTTAGTGAATATGGCATTGGTATATAATTGATTCTGATGCATGTGCATGAATGTGTGCATACAGTGATGCTTTTGTTGTTTACGTTCTCTCATGCATGTGGTGAACATGAACATTCACTCTTTCCTCAATAACGCCGGCTGTCATGCCTCTTGTCAGTTTGCTCACAGTAAACCGGAATAATTCTAGAATTACGAACCCTTGTGTCATTCAAAACCCAACTTTGGACATAGTCCCCCAGTTCTCTCTTTTATTCAAGTTAATAATCCAGCTCTGTAGAAACGGAAATCTAAAACACTGGAAAATCTGAAGTCTGATCCAGTCATTGTAGCGTAAATGTGATACTGTAGAAATGAGACCCTAGCATTTATGAATGTTTTTTTGTCATGCTGGATTTGAATAACTGAGTTGACACAGCAGGGAGGTGACGATGAAAGAGCAGCATGAAAATGAAAGAAACACAGACAGACAGAGTGTGAACACGTGTCCATACTTGAGTTTCTGAACGTGCCTGTAGATCAGTTCATAAAGAGACAGAACAGAGAGAGCAAGACAGAAGAGAGGAGAAACACAGTGAGTACAGATACAAACATTTAGAGAAAACACACAAAACAGTGCTCTTCGTCACACACACACACTGACCAGTGGCGTTGAAAACTGCTGGTGAGGGGGGGTTGAATGTTTCAGCCAATAGGGTGTTGTAAGGGGAGGAGCCAGAGCGGGTCTGTAGCATTGGATTGGCTAGGAGGTGATTACCCATAGTGCCTGAGGAGAAACAGCACGATCCAGGGATACATTATAGCTGTGTGAGTTGATATGAGTCGCTCTCCGAAAATAATGCCCTTTTGGTGTGAATTTTAGGGAAAAAAATTCTAACTGTGTAATTGTATATTTTGTTGTAAAAAAAAGTAAAATTTTCAAATAAAAGAGAGTAACAATGTATCTTGATAGAGGATTAAGTTTTTATTCATATTTTATGTACTTTTGTATGTCATACTTTTTGATGTTATTATTTATTAAATATATTTTAAGTAGTGCTGTCAAATAATTAATCACGATTAATCACATCCAAAATAAAAGTTTTGTTTATATAATATATGAGTTTGTAGTGTGTATATTTATTATGCATATATAAATACAAACACATGCATGTATATATTTAAGAAAAATATGCTATGTTTACTTATATTATATATTTATTTATAATATAAAATGTAATAATATAAATATATAAATGTATATACATGTAAATATTTTCAAAATATATACTGTATGTGTGTGTATTTATAAATACATAATAAATAAACACAGTTCACGAACATATAATATGTAAACAAAAACCTTTATTTTGTATGTGATTAATCATGATTAATTGTTTGACAGCACTAATTTTAAGTTTAAAAATACATTTTCAAATTAAATTAAATGTCATTTTAAAAAGTGAATATGTATCTATATTTATATGTACTTTTTATTACTAATAAAAAATACTATAAAAATTATTTTTTTAAAGTTTTTAAAATAAATGGTCAAATTTCTAAATTTTTAATTCAAATGTTTTTATTCATATTTGTTTATACATTATAATTACACCATTTTTATTCTTGGTTATTACTAACATTTTTTTATTAATAATTTTTTATTACTGCTAATATTTTAGTTTTTTAAATAAAGTCCACTTTTAAAAAATATTTTTCTGTGTATTATAAATTTCTTAAACTAATCTATTAATTATTTATAACAGACCGGAAATGTTTACATTTATTCTAATCTTTTTTTTTTTTTTACAAAAAGACATTTCTTTATTTAGTAATATTAAAAATTTTGACAAAAGCACAATGTAGATATTTCTGTATAACTAATTAAGATGAAATGGTGATTAAGGGGGACATTTCACTCTGGATGTGTGTGTGTGTGTGTGTGTGTGTGTGTGTGTATTTCACCTCGGGTGAGTGTGGGTGTATTGTTGATTTCAGATGCCATGAAGGATGATTCTGTCTGCCGTCGAACAGTGTCGTTCCACATCCTCCTGATACGGCTCTGAACACACACACACACACACACACACACACACACACACACGCACAGGTGAGATTTAAACCACAGGTGTGAAAATTCCTGTAAGGCTGATATCTGGGACAGACACACTCATGCGTGTTACCTGTCTTTGTGCAGGCGCGTGTCGTGATTGGCTGCCGCCATAGTAGCGATTGTTGCCTCTGTGGGCGGAGCTCTTGAGGGAACCGTGGGAACCGGTGGAGGAGGCGTGGCCACAGCAGGATGACTGACGCAAGCATTTGCTGTATTCTTTCTGCACCTGTTGAACACACAGCGCTGCGTGTGAAAGCAGGTCAGGAGGACAGACACACGTGAGGAAACAGCCACAAACAGCCACACACCTTCTTCTGCAGCGCGCAGTGCAGGAGGAAGATGAACATGCCGTGCAGGGCGTTGAAGGAGGTGAAGAGGTAAGCCATCACCACGCTGCTGTCGTTCATGAACAGGAGGCCAAAGATCCACGTCAGAGACACCAGTAACAGCAGCGTGATAGAGCTGAGCGTCCAGCACCTCAAAACACACACACACACACACAGCGTTACCAATGCTCTCGTGATGCCGTGTTAAATAAAACTAAAAATACTGGAAAACATTTGTAAACTAAATACATTTAATGTGAACAGAAACAAAACAGATTACAAAAACTTACTCTTTATTTTATTTCAGTTAGTTGCGAAAGTCAAATATCTAATTTTCATGAAATTACTACAACTAAAACTAAAAAAAGAAAAGAATAAAAACTAAACATACCTGTTTAAAAAAATTAAAATAAATATTAAACTAAAAAAAAAAACTAAATAGAAAAAATAAATAAATAAAAAAGCCTATTTAATTAAATTACTTTAACTAAAACAAAAATAAAAATGAATATAAACTAAATAGACATACTTCGAAAAATAAAAGCTTATAAAAATGCCTATAAAATTAAAATTACTACAACCAAAATGGAAATAAAAATTTCTAAAAATAAAACATATTTTTGAAATAAAAACTAAATACAAAAAATACACAAGAAAATGAATGAACAAATATAACATAAAATATAAAAAGAAAAACTGTTCTAAATTTTATTAAACACAAATGTGGTATAGAAATTAGACTAAAATAACACAAGTGTCCACTGCAGTTCAATAAAAACTGATTTTGTAAAAATAATAAAATAAATAAAAATGAAAATAAATTATAAATAAATAAATAAAATAACTTTGCAATTTAAAGAATAAAATACATCTTAAACAATTTGGTCTGTGTTTTTTTTTTTTTTTTTTGAGTGCATGAAATAACCATTTCTCTAAATAGATATCTTCATAAATGTCCAGCCCCATCAGGACTTCACAGTTTTTTATTAATTTTTTTTTTAATTGTTTTTTGTTTGTTTGTGTTTTTTTTTATTTTATTTTGTTTTTGTCAATTATCTGTAAATGTTGGAGACTCGACTCTAATGGAGTCTCAGACAGCAGGAGATATCCTTCATGTTTGAGCCGTGAGGGTGTATATTATTGTCTAGATAGAGAGCTCACTGCTACAGATTTCTGGTAAATATCATGTGCTGTAGCCGAGGAACTGAGAGTGACCCCTGACGCCTGCATTCTTACTTGATGTTGTCGAATCGGCTGGAATCTGGCTTCAGAACAGTGGAGTGTCGCAGCATCCGGTGGATGGTGATGACCAACACTGCCAGATTCAGCTACACACAAGAGGTCAAAGGTCAGACGGGCTCTTAAGAGAGCAGAAAACACTCAGAAGACTCTCATTCCAGTAAGGGGCCTTCATGTATCCACTCACAAATAAAAGTTATTTTGCATTTTAATCCAATTTTGTGTAAACGTCATGTGATTTGTCAGTCTGGTCAAATAATGAGTCAAAACATTCATACTGGAAATAGAGGGTCTCGTTGAGAACATTGCATTATGGGATATGCTATAGTACTCAAAGTGTGTTCTGCTTATATGTATATAATAGCTGCATACAATTAAAAATAAATATATATTTTTCTTTAAATAAAAACATTTGATTATAAATAAATAAACATTATTATTATGTTTTTTACTCTAAATATTATAAAAAAATTTCATGTGGATACATGTGTAAATATGTAAATATGTCAAGTTTGTCAGTCTGGTCAAATAAAAGGAATTTACCACAATTGAAATGGAACTTAGAATAGTCCTTAAAACACTTATAATAACTTAAAATAAAGAAATAAATATTTGTGTATTAAAATAAGCATACATTTTAAATATACATTTTAAAAAATGTAATTACATACAGAGAGAAAGAGAGAGAAACTAACAGAAAGGTGATGTATTTGCAGCTGATGCATTGATTTCTAAACCAATGCATTCGAATGAGGATCTCTTACCAGGATAATGAAGGAGGCGGGGCCAATAAACGTCCAGATGAAGTAGTTATCCACTCTCAGCCAGCAACTGCACAACACAAGATAGAGAAGTTACACACGCAAACACACCGAGGTCAAGACTTACGAGTCCTGCAGATGGAAACACACTCACGCTTTAGGTCCTCCGTAGCTCCTGTAGTCGATGGCTGTAGATATGGCCACCACCAGCGAGGGGAAGCCGTACGCAGAGAGGTAGTAGTACTTACGACGAGACGTCTCGCTTTCAAACACCTCCACCATCAGCACATACAGCTGCACCGTCTCCATGCAGAGCCAGCAGAACACGGACAGCAGGAAGAAGTGCAGCAGACCGGCCAGAACCGGACACACCACCTGCACACACACTTCACGTATGAGCACATCACTGCTGAGGTGGTCTGGTGTAGCCTGGTTTACTATAATGTAATCTGATGTGATCTGGTTTAGTCTGATAAAGTCTTGTTAGGTCTGATATGGTCTGGTTTAGTCTAATGTGGTCTGATGTGGTCTGCTTATGTTGATTGTTTGGTCTGATGAGGTTTGGTTTAGTCTGATTAGTCTTGTTTGGTCTGATGTGAGTCTGGTTTTGTTTGACATGGTCTTGAGTAGAGTGCTACACTCTAATGTGATGGGGTGTGGTCTGGTTAACCATGATGCAGTCTGGTGTGGTCTGGTTTAGTCTAATGCGGTCTGGTTTACTCTGATGCAGTCTGACGTGGTCTGGTTTGCTCTGATGTGGTCTGGTTAACCATGATGCAGTCTGGTGTGGTCTGGTTTAGTCTAATGCGGTCTGGTTTACTCTGATGCAGTCTGGTGTGGTCTGGTTTGCTCTGATGTAGTCTGGTAAACTCTGATGCAGTCTGGAGTGGTCTGGTCTGGTTTAGTCTAATGCGGTCTGGTTAACTCTGATGCAGTCTGGAGTGGTCTGGTTTAGTCTGATGCAGTCTGACGTGGTCTGGTTTAGTCTAATGTGGTCTGGTTAACTCTGATGCAGTCTGGCGTGGTCTGGTTTAGTCTGATGCGGTCTGGTTAACTCTGATGCAGTCTGGCGTGGTCTGGTTTAGTCTAATGCGGTCTGGTTAACTCTGATGCAGTCTGGAGTCGTCTGGTTTAGTCTAATGCGGTCTGGTTAACTCTGATGCAGTCTGGAGTCGTCTGGTTTAGTCTAATGTGGTCTGGTTAACTCTGATGCAGTCTGGAGTCGTCTGGTTTAGTCTAATGTGGTCTGGATAACTATGATGCAGTCTGGCGTGGTCGGGTTTAGTCTAATGTGGTCTGGTTAACTCTGATGCAGTCTGGAGTCGTCTGGTTTAGTCTAATGTGGTCTGGTTAACTCTGATGCAGTCTGGTGTGGTCTGGTTTAGTCTAATGTGGTCTGCTTAACCATGATGCAGTCTGGTGTGGTCTGGTTTAGTCTAATGCGGTCTGGTTTACTCTGATGCAGTCTGGTGTGGTCTGGTTTGCTCTGATGTGGTCTGGTAAACTCTGATGCAGTCTGGAGTGGTCTGGTCTGGTTTAGTCTAATGCGGTCTGGTTAACTCTGATGCAGTCTGGAGTGGTCTGGTTTAGTCTGATGCAGTCTGACGTGGTCTGGTTTAGTCTAATGTGGTCTGGTCAACTCTGATGCAGTCTGGCGTGGTCTGGTTTAGTCTAATGCGGTCTGGTTAACTCTGATGCAGTCTGGCGTGGTCTGGTTTAGTCTAATGCGGTCTGGTTAACTCTGATGCAGTCTGGAGTCGTCTGGTTTAGTCTAATGCGGTCTGGTTAACTGTGATGCAGTCTGGAGTCGTCTGGTTTAGTCTAATGCGGTCTGGTTAACTCTGATGCAGTCTGGAGTCGTCTGGTTTAGTCTAATGCGGTCTGGTTAACTCTGATGCAGTCTGGCGTGGTCTGGTTTAGTCTAATGTGGTCTGGTTAACTCTGATGCAGTCTGGAGTCGTCTGGTTTAGTCTAATGTGGTCTGGTTAACTCTGATGCAGTCTGGTGTGGTCTGGTTTAGTCTGATGCAGTCTGGAGTCGTCTGGTTTAGTCTGATGCAGTCTGACGTGGTCTGGTTTAGTCTAATGTGGTCTGGTTAACTCTGATGCAGTCTGGAGTCATCTGGTTTAGTCTAATGCGGTCTGGTTTACTCTGATGCAGTCTGGAGTCGCCTGGTTTGGTCTAATGTGGTCTGGTTAACTCTGATGCAGTCTGGAGTCGTCTGGTTTAGTCTAATGTGGTCTGGTTAACTCTGATGCTGTCTGGCATGGTCTGGTTTAGTCTAATGTGGTCTGGTTAACTCTGATGCAGTCTGGAGTCGCCTGGTTTAGTCTAATGTGGTCTGGTTAACTCTGATGCAGTCTGGAGTCGTCTGGTTTAGTCTAATGTGGTCTGGTTAACTCTGATGCTGTCTGGCATGGTCTGGTTTAGTCTAATGCGGTCTGGTTTACTCTGATGCAGTCTGGAGTCGCCTGGTTTAGTCTAATGTGGTCTGGTTAACTCTGATGCAGTCTGGAGTCGTCTGGTTTAGTCTAATGTGGTCTGGTTAACTCTGATGCTGTCTGGCATGGTCTGGTTTAGTCTAATGTGGTCTGGTTTACTCTGATGCAGTCTGGAGTCGTCTGGTTTAGTCTAATGTGGTCTGGTTAACTCTGATGCAGTCTGGAGTCGTCTGGTTTAGTCTAATGTGGTCTGGTTAACTCTGATGCAGTCTGGTGTGGTCTGGTTTAGTCTGATGCAGTCTGGAGTCGTCTGGTTTAGTCTGATGCAGTCTGGCGTGGTCTGGTTTAGTCTAATGTGGTCTGGTTAACTCTGATGCAGTCTGGAGTCGTCTGGTTTAGTCTAATGTGGTCTGGTTAACTCTGATGCTGTCTGGCATGGTCTGGTTTAGTCTAATGTGGTCTGGTTTACTCTGATGCAGTCTGGAGTCGTCTGGTTTAGTCTAATGTGGTCTGGTTAACTCTGATGCTGTCTGGCATGGTCTGGTTTAGTCTAATGTGGTCTGGTTAACTCTGATGCAGTCTGGAGTCGTCTGATTTAGTCTAATGTGGTCTGGTTAACTCTGATGCTGTCTGGCATGGTCTGGTTTAGTCTAATGTGGTCTGGTTAACTCTGATGCAGTCTGGTGTGGTCTGGTTTAGTCTAATGTGGTCTGGTTAACTCTGATGCAGTCTGGAGTCGTCTGGTTTAGTCTAATGCGGTCTGGTTCACTCTGATGCAGTCTGGAGTCGTCTGGTTTAGTCTAATGTGGTCTGGTTAACTCTGATGCAGTCTGGCGTGGTCTGGTTTAGTCTGATGCGGTCTGGTCCTCGTGAACTCACGGTATAGTGTGTCTTGTCCATGCCGATGAGGAAGAGGAGCTGTGAGATGAAGAGCGTGAGGCACAGGTTCTTGTGGATGGTGGTGCGGTCACTCTGAAGGCCTCGCAGGCAGCAGAAGGTGGAGATGCACAGAGCCAGACACACCAGAGAGATCACCATCCCCACCCACGTGATGACGAACAGGATCAGACCCTGAACACCGCTGGGATACTGGCACCGAGAGAACAACAGAGCGTGAATGACTGACACGTGTGGCGTGTGAAGGGTTAAACGCGTGTGTGAGTGTTTGAGACTCACGGTGGGCTGCTGGTGGTTCATGAGCACGGCAAAGTTGGTCAGATGCGAGCAGGCACAGGTGGTGTGCGTGTTGTTGCTGTGCAGACGTCTGCAGCCCTGTGAGGACCACTGACCCGTCATCGAGCGCTCAGAGTAATTCCAGAATGAACAGTTGGGATTGAAGTGATTCTCCAGCTGTCAAAACACACCACACAGACGCCCGTGAGCCGATTATAAGAGTGTGTTCATGTTCCTCAAAAACTCACATCTGAGAGCATGTGAGAAAATGTTTTTATTTTTTTATTTATTCATTTGTTTTGAATAAATGAGAATGTATTTGGTGTGTCTTCAGCAGCACTGGAGCTTCATAAACTAAACCGGATGATCATGTTCTCCAGACGGATCTGAGATGATAAAAGAATATTTGAGACACATGATCAATGGCACTCATTTAATTTGATGCCACATTAGTCACACATTGCTGTGAAATGATCAATTGTATATATTAAATATTATGATATAATTCTTTTTCTTTTTGTGTCATAATTATTCTTTGTTTTTCATTTTTTAAAGGCTTAAAACTCTCTCATTACTTCCAGGTTTAATTATTTATTTAATTATTTATTTTTTTGGATGAGATTTCTTTAAACTGATTGCAGTTTATCTTTTCTTCTTAAAACATTTTAAATAATTAAACACTTTTTTTTTAATTACTTTTGCGATATATAAATAAACTTGCTTTTTCTAATGTACACTACAATTTGGGTTTGGTAGAAAAATTTTTTTTTGCCTAAAAATACAATAAAAAAATCTGTAATATTTTATAATATTAATATTATTAACAGATGTGAATCTCTGTTAAACTGTAATGTATTTCTGTGATGCGCAGCTGTATTTTCAGCATCATTACTCCAGTCTTCAGTGTCACATGATCTTCAGAAATCATTCTAATATGATGATTTGCTGCTCAAGAAACATTTCTGATTATTATCAATGTTGAACACAGTTGTGCTGCTCAATATTTTTGTGGAAACTCTGATACATTTAATTTTTCAGGATTCAAAAGTTCAAAAGAACAGCATTTATTTGAAACTGAATCTTTTCTAACATGACAAATGTCTTCACTGTCACTTTTGAGCAATTTAATGTGTCCTTGATGAATATAAGTATTCATTTCTCAAAAACATTACTTTTGAACAGTAGTGTATTTTTGTTAGATATACATTTTTTTGGTTCTACATTTTCTACATGACTTTATCTCTAACTCTAAACTGCAGCTCGAGTATGAAACAATAGATTTCTAATATCAGCAGAAGATGGCTAAAGTCAGTCCGTGTGTGTGTTGCAGTGTGTGTGTGTGTTGCAGTGTGTGTGTGTGTGTTGCAGTGTGTGTTAGCACCTGCAGGTGTCGCAGCGTGAACTCGACGGGTTTGGTCAGGAACACGCGGCTGGACTCTTTGTTCATGGAGGCAGAGATGATGTGGGAGTTGACGGCTAGACCGTGTCCTCCCAACTCGCCGTGCGTCTTCACCGTGGCGTTTTGAGTGGAGAGGAATGAGCCCAGGTTCTTATAGAGCGTGAAAACCACCTTCACCTGACCTGATGGAGCCACACACACACACACACACGCGTCACATGGTCAGATCTACACGACACGGTCAGCTGCGATCGTTAAGGCTGATCCCACACAGCTCATAACACACACGCGCGTCACCACGGCAACAGCCACAGGAGCCGGTGACCATGGAGACTGTTACTATGGCAACTCCGAGCGAACTGGCCCCAATACATGTGGCACAGAGAAACCTAGTAAAGGGTGTGAGCGTCTGAGAACGACTGAGACAGACAGACAGACGGAGAGACAGACAGAGAGAGAGAGAGAGAGAGAGAGACTGACCGTTGCGGCTGTACTGTTTGATGGTGGATGACGACACCTGGATGGTGCTGTCGCTGTCATACGAGTTTGGGAAGGACAGATCCTTCAGCTCCATCTCTGTGTTGAGCACATACACCTCCAGATCTGAAACACACACACACACACACACACACACACACACACACACACACACACACACACACACACACACACACACTTACTCTTTAAATCAACTAGCATAAAATCTAACACATTACCCTACATGCAAATGAATAAGAACATTAAAAATTTGGTAACACGTTACAATAAGGATAACATTATTGTTGAAATTAGTTATTCATGTTAAAAATATACTATTTTTGTTTGTTCATAATAATGTTAATTTATATAACTTAAAAAAAGTATAAAGTATTATCCGAGACTAATTATATAAAATTTGTAAAAAATATATAAAATGTATTTGATGCAGTTAACACACACAATTACATAATTAGATTTTGTTCTGTGTAGTTTATTAATTAATTCATTCATTCATTCATTAACTGTCTCAAGTAACAGTAATTCTGCTATTTAAAAAAAAAAGTATATATATATATTTGTGATCATGTTACATTGCTACTTTATACAATATATATTTTAAAGAAATTAATGCTTTTGTTCTTCAAGGATGCATTAAATTGCTCAAAAGTGACAGTGAAGACATTTGTCATGTTACAAAAGATTCTGTTTCAAATAAATGCTGTTCTTTTGAACTTTCGATTAATCTGTGAATCCTGAAAAATAAAATGTATCACGGTTTCCTCAAAAATATTGTGCAGCACAACTGTGTTCAACATTGATAATAATCAGAAATGTTTCTTGAGCAGCAAATCATCATATTAGAATGATTTCTGAAGATCATGTGACACTGAAGACTGGAGTAATGATGCTGAAAATACAGCTGCGCATCACAGAAATAAATTACACTTTAACAGAGATTCACATAAAAAAAACAGATGTTTTGAATCGTAATATTATTTCACAGTTTTTACTGTAGTTTTGATAAAATAAATGCAGCCTCGGTGAGCAGAAGAAACACTGCCCAAACTTCTGGACGTTTGTGTATATGAAGCAGCATGAGTCTTACCGACGTTTGGTGCGCGGTCGCTGAAGTGACCCCCGTACAGGTTGTTAGCCAGTAGAAACGCTGCTTTCTCCATGACGTCCAGCAGCATGGTGGCGGTGTGTGACTGTTCTGTGGAGTTCATGTCCTGCCACGACTCCAGCGCCTCCAGACGCAGCAGATTATCCACCGTCTGCACCACCGCCTGACACACACACACACACACACACACACACACACACACACACACGTAAGCGGCGTACACAGAGACACTCAGGTCTGCACAACTGTGTGCTGTGTGATTACCTGAATAAACGCTCGACAAGTCCGTTCTCTCTTCTGAAGCTGAAAGACACAAACAAAACTGTGTTTCTCTAATACTTGTTTATATGTGTGTGTGTGTGTGTGTGTGTGTGTGTGTGTGTGTGTGTGTGTGTGTAGTATACAACACCTTGTTGTAGTTGCGTGTGGCTGACTCCTTGTTTCCGGGTCGCAGCGCCTGCAGCTGTGAGTCCAGAATGTCCAGCAGCTGCTCCATCAGACGCACAGAGGAAGTGACATCACCGGCATAGACCCGCCCCCGTGTGTGATTGACAAGTACAGCAGCGATATGTGCTGCATTCTCCTCACTCTTAATCTACAGAAACAAGAGAGACACATCAAATATCTGTCCATCCATCCATCATCTATCTATCAATCTGCATCCGTTTATCCTTCTGATAACCCCTGACCTATGACCTTCGACTGACCTTTTGAGCGACCTGGTTGACCCAGGGGGAGGTGCAGTTGCTGAGGTCGGGGCCTCTGGGGTTCCACACCACGTCATCAGCCATACACTGATATGACGCGATACCTGAATGACGGACAGAGAGCAGGAAAATGAGTAAGACAGAAAAAAACCCTGCCAAACAGTCAGAATCAGGTGACGCCTTAGGAAAAGGAAAAGGATAAGAGGGATTCCTGTAATAATCAAAACATCCTAAAACAAAACATGAAAAATAAACCTTCGGAAAGACTACTGTGAACCTGTGAAGAAACATCTGACCTTATAACACAACACACGTCAGTGGAAAGCACTGCAAACAGGAACATCACACTCAGAAAACATTCTGATTCATAAAATGCACACATGAAGATTTTCTGGCTACAGCGGTTGACAACATGCAGAAGCTGGCTAATGGATTTCAACATCAAGATTTTAGGTAGGACACAGAATGGTTTCTTAATTTCATTTAGGTTTATTAATAATTTTCTGTAATTAAAAAAAAAAAAAAAATTCATTTCAGTGCTCCTGATGCGTAGCAAATGGATTTTTATAAGCCAGCATTTTCATGTGGTCTCTCAATGAATATTAGTTTATAAAAACTGCATGTGTAATAATTATAATGGAATAAGAAAATGGCATTTAGATTAATTGTAGATTAAGATTTCCTCTGCGTGAGAGTGTGGCGTTAAAGCTAGCATTAGCATGTGACCTCACAGTGCCTTGGTGTAATCTGTACGATCAAGTCTAAACACTGATGGTAATGACTGTTAGAATCACTACTCGCCTCTAATAATAATGCTAAATACATTTAAAAACTGTATTAAAACCTGTTTTTGTATCTTAGGGCTTTTGCACAAATGATTATGAAAATCAGAAGCCATCAAACGCCTCACGACTGTCCAGAGGCGAGTTCACCGAGAGTTCAGCAGCGTGCACGAATATATTATACAAACCCATCCACTAGAGACACGATCCTCGAGTAAAAAGATGTCATCAAATGTAAAATAAACATTACACAGAGGGAAAAATGGGAAAGCTACAAACACGAGGCAGCTGAAACACACCCACTAAATGCTTTATTTTAACACAGACTCATCTGTAGTGTGACCACACACATGAAACCCCCCAAAACACCAGCCCACACACAAGCACGTACTGACCGAGGGATCCTTTGGGACACGGCCTCTCCACTGTTTCCCCTCGATGAGTCGGGGGCCACTGGACCCCGCGGGTCACGCGGCCCTCACACATGGGTGTGCGCGGCCCCTGCGGTCGGCGCGGGGGCCTGACGGTCACCGGGACCGTGGCTGTGATGGGCCGCCCCGCCGGAGCCCTGTTTATAGCCCCCACCGGGTGGAAGGTCACGGACGGGACGGAAGTGGGCCTGAAGCCCATCGACACGGTGGTGGAGAGCACACTCGGAGGAGTGGTGGAGAGAAGAGGCGTCGAGAGAGGATCTGAGAGGAGACACACAGACAAACGTACAAAGAGATTAAACAGAGCCAACAGAGACTTTAACAAAAATGTGATGGGAATCATAAAAATCTACCTGTTCCTGCATTTTTTAATAAACGTAATGGTTCGGAACACAAAAGTCTCCTGCTTTTTCAAATTCTTAAACCGTGCTCAGATGTGCAATCTAAAGTCACAAAATTGACTGAACATCAAATGATCTCAGCTGCTTCACCGATTTTTAAAATGAGGAAATGATGAGACTTGGAAGAGATCTCAGCCACATCTCAAACTCAAACACTTCTCACAAAATTCTCTGAAGATCAAAAGATCTGAGCTGCTTCTCCAATTTTCTCCTGAGAAAACAATGAGATCTTAATCATATCTCAAACCGTGCTCAGATTTGCAATCAAAAGTGAGAGATCTCAATATTTACTCAAACATTTCTCACAAAATTCTCAAATTTTCGGAGAAATCTCCTGGGAAAACTATGATATTTGGAAGAGATCTCAACATAATTTCATAATGTGTTCCAATCTGGCAAGATACCAAGGTCTGCAATCAAAAGTCTCAGTATGAACTCAAACATTTTTCATCAAAGATCAAATGATCTGAGCTGCTTCTCAAGATTCATTCTAAAGTCTTACTACTGTATGAAAAAAACTGACCCATTTGGGTACGGTTTTATTTTAGGAGAAACAACTGAGACAAAGTTGATACTTAAACAACACAGACAAATTGAGCAAATTAAATGAAACAACTGAGATTTCCAGTAAAACTCATGAAATTTAAAAGCGCAACCTCTGAGAAATAAATGATTTTTTTCACAACAACTAACTCATTTGGCTCAAGCAGACACTTAGCAGATAACTCAGAACTCATTTAAGTAGGGTTGGGTATCATTTGAATTTTATCAGTTCCGATTCCAATTCTTTTCGATTCCCAGTTTTGATTCCAATGTGATAAAAAATGGTATCAAACATTTATCCAGTGTCTTTTTTTTTGTTTGTTTGTTTTTTTTTTCAAACCATTTATTAGAGCTGAATACCATGAACAAAAATCAACAGGCTACATAAAAACTGGACTCTTTAAGAGCTGTTTAAGAACTGCATGATTCTGGATAAATTAAGGGTTTTTGTTTTTCTAAGTTGAGGGTATTTCTTTTTTTTTTCCCAATGGAAGTTGTGGTTCTCTCATGATTCTGAAGAAAAATCATTAGACTAAACAAAATCACATGTAAGAATGAATGAATGATTAAATGACTCATTCAAGATGTACTTGTTTCATTACTGGATGAATCAGTGTTCTTGAACAAATCTCTTGTATGATTCAAAGACAGCCCCAGTGCTTTGTCATGTTGGTGGTGACACCTCTCTTGCAACATGTTTAGCTATCACAGATATTATACTTAGCAGTTTTGGCTTCTGATCGCAAATGTAGCCAAACTTTGGAGTGCTTAGTCTAGAAAAAACAAAACAAAAAAAAAACACACATAGGAATCGATAGGCAGAATCAAAATCTGTTTCCTGACCTTAGCTCTTCCCCATCAGCATTTTTTTTTTAAAAGTTGCCATCCTTTTTTAAAAAGTCACTAAAATTTGATGGCCTCCAGTATATTTTGCTGTATGAATATTTGAATATGCAGTAGACCAAAATAAAGATCAGAGCCTCTACTTTTAAACAAAACAAATCTGTTTTATTCTAGCTTAAAGGATACGTTTTTTTATCAACAGTTGAATATGTGTAGGTTTCATAGAAAACAATGCATAATATGCTTCTGTTCACATAAGAGATAGCTCATTTCTCCGTTCTGTTCACGTGTGTTTTTGTTCAGGAAGTTTCGTACTGGTTCAGAAGATGTGTAATAGCGCCCCCTTGTGTATAACAGTGAAAACACAAAAAGCCGTAAAAACTCGTCAATGGCGGGGAAAGAGTTAAGTGTTCCGATTCTGGAATCAAAATCGATTTTCGATTCCCAACCCCACCTTTAAGTCTCCTGAGAAATGAAAGAGCAACCTCTGAGCTATTTAAATGCTGACCTGTGGTGGGCTGCGGCGGGCTGAACTCCAGCGGGTACCGCAGGACGATGTAGTTGTTCCAGACGTACAGCTGGTTGTCTCTGGGGTTGTAGCTGATGGAGGAGATGTGCTGGTATGGGTTGGGGAATGGGATTCTCACCGGCTCCTCGTGGTTACGCCTTGTGTCATAGGCGTACAGGATCAGGTCTCCGCCCACCTCACTGTCATCATCCTGGTACACGGAACGAACAGCGTACAAGATGCCACACGCCACGAACGCGTCTGACGCCATGCGCTTCTCAAAGCTTGTCTGCCACGTCCCCTCAAACCTCAGCGTGTATGGGTTCACCTGAGATGCAAGCCAATCGGATTACAGAAAGATTGGGAAACAGCCAACGACATAAACAGGAAGTTAATTTTAAAGCACTTTCTCACCTGGCTAACAACGAGGCGTCCGCTGTTGGCTTCAGTGGCATATATGACCCAAAGCCCGTGTTCGTCCACGGCTAGGTCAATGTCGGATTTTCCGCCCCAGCGGTACGGCGATGTGTCGTGGTAGTTGGCGGTTGCAATAATAGCTTCGCCGCTCTTGATGCGAGTCCGCAGGTCATATTTCACAATGTTGCGTGTGCGTTCCTTGTTATAGAACACAGCCCCGTCATACACAACGAAACCAGTGCCGTCCACTCGACTCGGCAACCTGTACATCACACAGAAACGTTATTATAACACTCATACAACAACACTCAACGTGTAACTCACTAATAAACATATAAACACAGACTCACTTATAGGTAGTGGTGACTCTGTTTTGGATGTAGTCGTCCCATGAAGCGTATTCGTACAGCATATCTGTGCGATAGGGTGTCCAGGGCATCACGTACAGCCTATCGCCTGCTTGCAGAGGGTCTTTACACCACGCCCCCGACTGATGCTC
>CM044988.1:85000-87500 GCA_024542945.1 allo-octoploid hybrid of Carassius auratus x Cyprinus carpio
AGAGAGAGGAGGTTCTTCCTGGTGTTTGTAAGGTGTGTGAACAAGAGAAGGAGGAAAATGAAGGAGCTGCATCAAACTAGAACACATCACAAGGGCCAGGGAGAAAAGAGAGAGAGAGAGAGAGAGAGAGAGACAAGATGAGGAGAGACAGGAAATAGAAACTGCGGCGTTAACATGGTCTTTACCTTTTTGGTCCACTTCTATTCAAGCGTTGAAATAGAGAAGGGGAGAGAGGTATAAATGAAGAGAGAGAGATAGAGAGAGAGAGAGAGAGAGAGAGAGAGAGAGACAGGCAGAAGGTGCACAGAAGAGAGAAAAAAGAGAAATTTCAGTTCAACAGCAGTCTTCCGTTTCTTTTCAAGCTTAAAGGTCAAGTGAAATTTATTAGACATGAGACAGAAGAAGAAACACATGAGGGAGAAAGACAAAAGAGAGGGGAAAGGTGAAAATATTGCAACGGAAAGAGAGAGAAGGAGAGGGAGAGTGAGCGAGAGAGAGAGAGAGAGAGTGATGGTATGGTAGGGTAAGGGACAGGAACTAGCTACGCCTCAATTAAACTGCACCAATCGCTGGTGTGATGGATTTAATCATCTGAATGTTCGTTAGGTGTTCTGCCCTCGATCACTCTGTCCACTCTCCATCCCTCCACCCGCCCCCCCACCCAAACAAACCCACACATTCAGCACGGCCGCTGCGGGAAACAGGAGATTATTAGAAACAGACACATTCACACCACAGCCGGAAATGACACACTCATCAACTAAATGAAATTAATTTGCTTCCCTCATTCCTTCAGGAGCGTGATCAAACATGCATTAGATCGGTCGATGCAGTCGTGCTGCGGCACACAGAATCATACGAGCTGCTGTTGTGCATCACTCCAGAATAAACCGAGCGTTCATTACCGCTGCGTGTCAGGCACTGCGTGTCCTCCATCAGGGAGGCCAGATAATGAATTTGCTGTAATTGAACTATGCGTACTTTTATTATGTTGTATCCATTTTAAAAACCATTAATGGTCTATGAAAGGCACTGACGGTTGAGCTATTTTCTGAATTCATTTCGCTGCATATTATTGTGCACAGCAATTTTAGTATCATTATTTAGTTTAAGCCTGCTAATTTAGTTGTGTTTTTGACAGGTTCATTAGCTTTGTTTTTTGTTTGTTTAATTTGCTATTTAATTTTCAATATTTCTCAGTTTTAGTGCAGTTATTTTAAGTTTTAGTTCTAGTAATTTCACTTGAACTTTAATTCAAGTTTAGTTTTGTGATTTTGTCAATTTTAGTATTTTTTAAATGTCTACTTAGCTTTTTTTTGTAATTAATTTTAACGAAGTATTTGTTTAGTAATTTCCTTTTTTTATTTTCAATAATCTTATGTTTTAAGTTTTTATTTATTTTTTATATTATATTTTAGTTATTTTCATCTTATTAGTTATTACATGTTATTTTCATACTTTCATTTTAGTTTTAAGTTTATTGTCATTTTAATGTCTATTTAGTTTTTATTATTCTTTTTTATCTGAGTTTAGATATTTTGAGTTTTTGTTTTAGTCATTTCATTACTTCAACTTAAATTAAAATGCTTAGAAATATCTATTGTAAATATAACCGAAAGTTTGTCTAATTTTATTTTATTTCAAACAGCATTTCTTTTACCTCACTTAACGTAAATGTTTTTCCTAGTTTCAGCTTGAGTTAATGATTATATCACTGACTGAGCACAACAACAGCCTCTAGCTGTGAGTATATTCAGAACATATTATAGTCTCTTGTACCTTAAAGCTTAATTAAAGCATATGCATGACCAAATAACTTTCCTTTGTGTATGCTAAATTTCCAATGTGAAGAAAGTCATGTGCTGAGAAGAAAGCTCATTGTCAGCTGAGCTTGTGTTTGTGTTGGCTGTCGGTGTGAACAGGCCTTTACATGAGAGAGAAAGTCCAACACAAACACACACGGTTTCCTCCAGAGGCTCAGCAGCGCTCCCTTCAGACGGAGGAAACTCATCCAAACACACACACACACACACACACACACACGTTGGTGACGTGATGATCCTGTATAAAGGCAGAAATGAAAGCGTCAGTGTGCAGCACTCAGCAAACCCCCTGCTCATGAGGAACCTAAAAAATTTTGTCTGTAATTTCGCACTAGCAATCAAAATTTTATTACACTTTATATTGATCTGCAGTTCAGCTGCAATGAGGAACAAGCAGCGTCTCGTGATGCACTGTGAACAGAAGAAGGGAATCAATGGATGAGCGGCTGAAAGAGTGAGTCTGTCACTCCGCACTGAAAGAGCAAACACAGAGAAGAGTGACTCCAGCGCCCCCCTGCAGGAGGAGACAGAAAACACACCCAGCCCAACAGCACTACACCCACTGGAGGAGTGGAGAGAGGAGCGACTGAGGGAGGAAGAACGCAAACACAGGGAGGAGGCGAAGACAGGAGTGATGACAGACCAGAACAGAAAAGCCTGGTTTATACTTTCTTCAT
>CM044988.1:92500-292500 GCA_024542945.1 allo-octoploid hybrid of Carassius auratus x Cyprinus carpio
TTGATCATCAGGCTCCAATACTGTCATAGCGGGAGCTGCTCTCCAGCTCGATACCGTTTGAGCTCAAACCTGCAGCCTCAGTCAACGGAAATACAGTCACAATATCATACACTGCATCCTCATTCCTCATATAAAGGTTCATGGGTGGATATATCTGGAAAATATAATCCTGAAAGCACACCAATGTATCCAAGGTTTCGCGTTTATGAGTTTGTTTCTTCATCAGGTTTGTAGAAATGTAGCATTGCATTTGTGTCTCAGCAATGGATGCTCTGCAGTGAATGGGTGCCGTCAGAATGAGAGTCCAAACAGCGGATAAAAACATCACAATAATACACACCACTCCAGTCCGTCTGGGAAAAAATATTATTAGTTAAGGATCAGTAACTCGCACACACATTGATTGGTTGGCAACCGTCTCTTGATGTACAGTCACCATGGCAACGCTGAAATAAGGGCTGCGGTGGCTGAGGCGATTCCCGTCTCTAACTCATTTGTGTTTCTCTCTCTGTTCTGTGCGTCCAGGCTGGTTTTGTCCTGCTATGATCTATGTCTCATTTCTTTTCCACAGTTAGCAGTGCTGTGAACCCCCTGCGGGCTCCGTCTCTATTGATGGTGCTACAGAAATACTCCCCGATCCCAGGAGACAGAATCAGACGATTTATCAGCAGCTTTTCCCCAGGCGCATTGACTCACACCAGGACCAGAGCTAAAATCCATCCTCAGGCTTCAGCACGGCCTAACAGAAAAACACAGCCGTGTGCCATTACAATCACTGATAACACACGTTATAAACGCTGGATTGTGATCGGTCTGTGATCGTATGCAGCTGCACTTTATACTACACTTCAGTGGATTTCCCTCATTGCTGTGCTAGTTTCATGTCTCACGTATCACTCCTCTCTCATTCTTCTCACATAATAAAATCATTTAGACTCAAATCAATAGTTTATGTCCATTTTCTATTTATTAATTCACTAAGCAGCCGTATAATAACTGGCTCCGCTTCGCATCAGGCTCCTGATCAATGTCTAGCAATGCAAGACTATGTATTACCAATGATTTCAGAAGAAAAAAAGTTTAAAATGTTTGTGCAAATAATCCAACCATAGTATGTTAAATGCATTCTATATATTAATATTAGATTAGTATCCACATTAATATCCACGAGATAAATGTAATATTAGAAATTACATTTGCAAAAACTGAAAGCGAATGCAAAGTCAATGCTAGTCAGAACTTGTGTTGTTAATACGACACATATTGCTATAAAGCTGAGTCTGTACATCATAAAGAATTCACATTAGCTTCCAAACAACAGATAATAAGAGTTTGTGTGCTTTAATTACAATCTCAGCTTTTTCAAGTTATTTTTATGTTGATAAATCTTCTAAAATGTATAAATGTAAATAATGATTAATCACTGGAAGATGTGGTTAAAATGTGATCTGTTAACGTTTCGAAAGTTTTCCATTTTTCACATATTGTCAAATAAAAAACAAAAATTAAAAGCCGCTTAAATGATTGTAAAATGGACAAAGTACTGCCAAAATTCAAAAGACAACCCTAAAAATGGTGTAAGCAGTAACACTTGACTCATAATCTTATAACTCATATATAATCACTAGATAAATATAATGAATATAATAGGAATGACACATACACACTTCCTCATTTATCTAAATTGGGAAACTGCATAGACTTCTATTTATATACATAGTTCTAAATACTATAACCTTACCAAAACACTAACAGAAAACTTTCTGCATTATATCTATCTATCTATCTATCTATCTATCTCTATACACATATTATACTGTTTTTACAAATGCGGGCATCCTCAAAAGCAGGCTTTGTCGGTTTTAGCTCACATCTGATACAAATCTATCCCTTAAATATGGTTAAGCAGCTACAAACACACACACACACACACACACACACACACACACACACACACACACACATTCATACTGACTGATTATAAACAAATGAAGAGGACACACATTTAGATTGCCTTATGGAAATCAGAAACATGATACAGGCTAAATAAAGTTGGCTACACACACACACACACACACACACACACACACACACACACACACACACAAACACACACACACACACACACACACATAGAGAGAGAGCCCTGTACGACTGATCAGTCTAGACACAAGCGTCACACTTCAGACGCCATCCACACCCTCAAACACACAGTTCGTCTCTGTCACTGAATGAAGTGAAGCGGCCAAAACACGGACGGACAGCTGAAGATCAGCCAATCCCCAGCCTGGGTGCTGATGCGCCTCCACAGCAAACAAACACACTGGATTACTGCATATACACTATAACTACACATCACCTGTTTATGGTTCAGCAAGTGCAGATACAAATCTGGTGATGGATTTCAGAAATTGCTAGTAAATTTCACAGAGAATTACAAAGAAATGGCAAGTAAGACATTCAATTAAACACTGCATTTTTGAAGTAGAAAGACTGAAATTGTATTTTCTTGTCAAACATGCTCAGTATGATGTCACAGGCATCAATCACATGACATACACTTCACTCACACCTGTGACCCTGTGAAAGTGTGAAACTTAATGTCAGACAGCTGCATCTGTCTGTCCATCAGAGCTCACGAGTCACTGTTTCTCCTGCATCTGTCTCGCTGTGTCCCTCATGATCACACACACACACACACACACACACACACACACTGGATCCCTAATGACTCAGTGACTTGCGCAAATAACACCTTCTACTTTAGCACCACCAAAACACTGGAGACTGACACACCCTCACACACACACACACACACACACAAAAGAGAAAAACACATTATTAATTATTAAAAACAATTATGAATAATTATTTTTTAAATTTGTGGTTGACAATATGGGTTGTTCAGTGCAGTTATTTTAGAATCATTGAACACTATTGTAGGTTTTATAAATATTTCGAATTGGTTGAATTTCTCTACTTTCCATTTTCATTTTAGTTAAAGTTTTTATATATTTTTTAGTAAGTAAGTGAGTAATTTTAATTTATAAAGCACATTTACACAAAGCGCAAACTGACCAAAGTGCTGTACAATGAATAACTAAAAAGACAATAATAAAAAAAATAAAATAAAAACACATAGAATCAATAATCATAATTAAATAAAAATAAAGCCTTCAATATCAGGGCACACAAGACAGAGATACAGAAAACAAACAGAAGTACCAGGTTAGGGAACAAGGAAGGCCAAGGAATAAAAATGAGTTTTTAACCTGGATCTGAATGCAGCAATGGAGGGGGCAGATCTAATATCTGGAGCCCTTTGTTTGAGGATCTCAGTGACCTTTGAACTGAGTATGGCTGTACAAGGTCAGTGATATAGGTTGGGGCAAGCACATTTAGTGCCTTAAAAACAAACAATAACACTTTAAACTGAATCCTAAAAGGAACTGGGAGCCAATGCAAGGAGGCCAAAATGGGGGTAATGTGCTCGCGCCTCCTAGTGCGAGTAATGATCCTGAACTCTGACAGTTTGCAGGGGACTGAAAAGGGTGATGTCAAATGTAATGGGCTTATGATCAGAGAAAGTGGCCTCCTCAGTCACAATATTATCAACATTAAATCCATACGACAAAATTAAAACAAGTGTATGTCCCAGTTTATGAGTAGCTTTATCTATATGTTGCGTAAGGCCAAAGGCATCTATTACTCCACAGAATTCGCTAACCATAGGTCTATCCGGACAGCAAACATGAATATTAAAGTCACCAAGCATAAGGAGACGATCGTACAGTGACACAAAATGAGAAAGAAGGTCAGAGAATTCAGTTATAAAGTCTTTGTCAGGCTTAGGGGGCCTATAGATCAGTGCACAAACCAATGATTACATAACAGATTCTACAATTACACATTGCAGTTTGAAGGTGGAAAAACTACCTGCAAACAGTGTCCGTAGTTTTAAATTGTTCCTAAAAACAAGAGCCACACCACCTCCTCTTCCAACGCACCTCGGCGTGCTAATAAATGAACAATTAGTTGGGCAAAGTTCACTAAAAACAGACGACTGGCCAACTCCAGCGCTAATCCATGTCTCGGTTAAAAACAGAAAATCCAGATTGTGATGAGAAAAAAAGTCATTCAGAATGAAAGTCTTGTTAGACACTGACCTGCTATTGACCAGGGCCACTTTTGCGTTTGAATAAACCGCAGCCTGTGGGCAGCGAGAGTATTCCAAAGAGCGGAGGTCCAGCGAGTTTACCACACCGCTACGGACACCTATCTAGGTTGAGCAGGGCTAACGGGCATTTGGGGTCGATGCAGGGTAATGTGTATGTGGCAAGAGTACCTCAAATCCCACGAACGTCGAGCCAGGTGTATATGTATGTGTGTATATATATATATATATAATTTCAAGTAATTAACATGTTTTTGTATGGTTGTTGTTTTAGTTAACTACAGTAACCCGGGTTCAGTTTAATATATCACATATATTACATTTATCATGATTCATGCATTAACCAGACTCTCACATTTGGAATTACAATTGCATACACACACTCCATAAATAACGCAATTTTCATTTTCACTGTCAGAATATAAGTTAAACTAATTAGTGCAAGTCATGCAGAGAAAAACAAATCATATCTTCTCTGTCCAGGGTTTATCCTCAAGCAGAATACATTTTAATAAGGTTTAATTCAATTAAGGTTTAATCGATATCAGTAAAATGGAAGATTATTGTGTTTGAACAGTATATGTATCTTTGAAAACATTCATGAGACACAAATGTTATTCTATGACTACTAAAGATGAATTTGCCTTCAAGTGTAATTAAATGTCAAAGTCTAATTAAAGTCCGGCTGTGTTGCACTCTCACAGATAACAGAAGCGGTTCATGAAAGTGTGTTGTGAGATAAACGAGGACGAGTTCCAGGCAAATATTGCTGTCTTCGTGTGTCAGTGCGCACAAATTCACAGTTGTGATCAAAACCTGCGTTTGTCAAGCACTCGCTACTGGAACGGCAAGAATCAAACACAACAGTGCAGAGCTTCATCTGGAGAGTTTCCCGACACTTCAGAGCGTCTGAGCGTGATTGTGTGTAATAATCAGCCGAGAGTAATTGCTATAATTCACCCTCATGCTGAGAAAACTCCTCTGTTCTGAATTCACCCTCTGTGTCAGAGACATAAACAAACACACCACTCTCATCAGCACTGTACACAACACACACACACACACACACACACACACACAGAAGAGTACACCACTGCAGTCTGTCTGAAAGTCAACATCAAAGTACATTCACAATCTATTTTACTTTCGCAGTGTGACATGTTTCCAAGAGAAACAGGATATTTAATGAGAATTGTTTTAATTGATTCAGGAATTGATTGATTGGTGATAAATAAGAGGGACTGATGAACTCAAATAAAAACAAAAGACAAAACACTTTAATGAAACATCACAAAAATTTCCTCACATGCACGCTTTACCAAAAATACACGGCAGTCTGTTCACATTGCTTCTTGCTAATGAAGCTGAAAAGCGACATTAAAGATTGCTCTGATACAGTAGTATGGTAGATAATATATAGAAAAATACTTTCAGATTATTAGCAGTGGCTGATAACTTTCTCTGTGACTGAAGAACAAAATAATGTTATAAACAAAATATATAATACTTCAGTTTCAAGATTTATGTGCATTTTATGCCTGCAATCATGAAACTGTACTATATCCTAGGTATGCATATTATATACTTCCAATCACAAGTTCAAACTGAATTTATGTGTCTCATAATTGTAAAATCCTTCGTACTAAAGACTTTTGCTTAAATGCATGAACAGCAGTTCTGCAGACAAACAATAATATGAGTATCTTTACATTAACATGTCTTTAAATGGGCAGTTTGGACCGGATAGTGAAGCAAAAGCATACAGTGTTCAACAGTCATAATAAAAAAAAAAAGAGCAGAAGTGTCCAAACTCTTGACGAACACTGATTATTATAGCCAAATAAACACCGACAGATGGATCAGGTCTTGCATCCAGTCAAAGCTAAAGAGGTTTATTTTCAGTAATGACTGGCTGACTCAATTATATAACAGCTACTTAGAAAATAAATAAATACAACAACATAAGGATTGCACTAGACCTAGAAAAATGTATAAACCAGCAGGCCTAGCAAAAATATTAACATTGCAATAACACTGCCAATTAGTTATTCATTCTAACAAAAACCCATTTTGTCCACCACTGATGGTAACAGACTACATAATGATTCTCCTATTTCAACTCTTCACTCTGTTTTAATTCAATTGTATATGTCAGGCCTAAATTACAGTCCAGACTGGCCAAGTGACATTTGAGATATTCTAACAATCTAATGTGATTGTCCCGAAGGAAACAGACTGATTATGAGAGCGTAACACATTTAAACCAATGATGACTTTGTGCACCTCAAGCAACAGCAAAAAACACAAAAACAAAAAAATAAATAAATAATGGCTGTTCTCAAACAGGTTTCCCAAACACTAATACTTTGAAAGCACAGCAGATTACAATTCTCATGGAGATCAGCTTATAAATGGCTTCTGATTCTGCACACTACACTGGGATAAGAGAAAGTATTTTTTACAACAGGAACACCAAAACTCCTGAGACGGCAAAACAAGAAGGATACACAAATAATAGCCATTTATCTAATGCTATAAATACAACCGCAAATGTAAAGGATAAATGAATGACCACCAGCTCAGGGGTCAACTGGTCTGTGTCTATGTATTTATCTATTTATGACTAAACGTCTGAGTTTATTCTACTGCTGCACAAACCTCTTCATCACAAGCAGAATCTATAGATATACTGTGATACCAATAAGCCAACAACAGACATATGGGATTATTTTCTGCTCTTCATCCATTTGCTTTGACCAGTAACCAGTGTTTTTGCATGTGTTTGGATATGAATCTTTGCTCGCTCAACCATCCGTGAGTCTTCACAAGATCATTACATGCTCCTTTTTAAACACACACTCATTTCTACATATATCTGCCTCTTAAACACAGTAACACATAATCGTCCACTTAATTATGTGACTGGGGACAAAAGAGGACTTTTTTTGTTTTTATATGGTCTAAAACCAATCCTAAAGACCGGGCTTAAATAAGTACTACTAATTTATCCTCAAAATGTAGGTAAGCATGTACACTTATCTTTCTAAAGGGGACATACTGTACCACAGACGTACTAATAGACAGATCAACACAAACCTTAAAAGAAAACACTCGCCATGTTTAGAAGACAACATTATGAAAGCATTTTATTTATGAATCATTTTCCCAAAGAGGACAAACAAAGGGGTGTTTTTCCAGATTAAACTCACTCAAAGCTTATCCAAATGCAATAGTTGGGGCTCATGCATTTCTCAGGAGAAAGCTACGGCTTGTGTGGGAGATGGAGGAGATGTTGGGTGGGGAAAGATGGAGAGATGGAGGTCTGTCAGAATGCACCAGCAGTCAGTGGCGCCAGCACATTTACACACCACTCACGCGCCGCAGCGTACGGCTCGCCTTTGGCCTGTAACTCAATTTACAGCCAATGAAAAATGACCACAACGTGTGTGTGTGTGTGTGTGTGTGTGTGTGTGTGTGTGCATGATATATAGGTCTGAGCATGCAGAATGTGCGCTTACAGTGATAGTGTATGCACAATGATGTGTATATCTATATGTGTATGTGTGTCCTCAGATGTAAATTAAGGATAATTGGGCCATTTGGTTATCTCAATGGCAAAAGCTGTCCAAATTTACCTTGATTCACACTCTATATATATTTTATTTCTGTAAATTTTAAAATACTAGTGGAAAAAAAATTTATATATATTTGTGTATATAATATAATTGTGATCTATGTGTTCAATAACATGGCTAAGTTAAGGTGTGCGGACAGTGATATGTGTATGAAAATGTGTGTGTTTAGGACTGAACTGAAGACACACTGACAGTCGTTCATTCATTCATTCATTCATTCTTACCTTCTGTATCCACCCTACATCCTCTCCTCTCCCTCTCCTCTCTCCTCTCCTCCCCGATTCACTTGTTTCTCCTCTTCTCCTCCCGTG
Organism: allo-octoploid hybrid of Carassius auratus x Cyprinus carpio; assembly: GCA_024542945.1. NCBI lineage: Eukaryota > Metazoa > Chordata > Actinopteri > Cypriniformes > allo-octoploid hybrid of Carassius auratus x Cyprinus carpio. The sequence goes on from CM044988.1 coordinate 100,621, forward strand.
TCGCCAGAATGCATCAAGATTAAAATTTAATCAGCTGCCATCTTTCCAGACGATAAAAGGGCCAAAAACATGGTATTCAATAATCCACCCTATGGAGCGTCTTCAGTCACAAACCCGCAGCAGGAATAATAAACACAGGTGACGATATAATCCAATGTGAATACAGTCTCCTGACCCTGTCCAAAAGACGAATTACCATATAACATTACGAGCATCCATGAGTGAAGGCGACAGTCGCTTTGGTTTATTAGTCATTATGAGCGCAAGCGGGAAATCTTCGACTCGACGTCGTGCGCTCCGACTAAAAATCGCGCAGTTTCGCCTTCACGCGACGAACTGTTGATCGTCAAGGGTATTGCAATGGGAGCTGAGGGTGATCCTCTTCTGGTGACTGGTGATTTTCATCGGAAACTAAACACTGAAAAGGCTATAATATTAATAATGAGGGAATATATATTGTATGTCGTAAAATCCCGTCTGGCGCCGCTCCCCGTCCACGACCATACAAAGGGCGATCCTTGTCTGGCAGACAATTTTCACTGAAATCAAAAAATTGTCATATTAATAAAAAGGAAAAATCGAGCGTCGTTTGCTGCGGACGCAAAATCCCGCCTGGCGCCGCTCCCCTTTAAAACCGGCTTAAATCCGTAACAAATGACTGATAATCAACAGCATCCGCGACATTTAGCGCGGAAACCCACCGTGGACGTCCGTGACCGAACCCACGGCCTAAATCACAAATGCACGACGACTAAAAACAATGTTTGGTATTTATGAATTAAAAGCCTGCGTTCACCATGTGCACGACAGAAAGAAGGGGAAAAAAAACAATCTCTTCGTGAAAACAGGATATTCTGTTTATTATGACGAGAAGAGGGCAGCTGTTGTGATGCTGGTGAAGGTGCAGAAGATCCCAGCAGATATCAGCAGATCAGAGGAGGATGCGGCTGTCACGGATTCTGCTGCTGCTGCATACAACAGAGACACACGGAGCCATCGCTGCCTCAGGCCTCGCCGTTTCGATCAAACAGTTCACCGAAACCGATCGATTTACTCTGTTACGGACGCGAGTCGCTTATTGACGGGAGAGAAACGCTATTCCCGTTGGTGCTGGATGCGATGCGGCAGGCGCGAGCGAGAGAGTCTCAACGCGAAGGCTTTGAGAGAGAACACGAACGCCCTGCTTCATTCCCTCCCTCTCTCTCTCTGTCATATATATATATATATATAGGCCTATACACACACACACACACACACACACACACACATATATAACTTATCAAAACTTTCATCTGTAAATAGCACATATGCACATTCACAATTCTGTCTACTGACATTTTTCTTTTCTGTATATTTTATTACTATATTGTTATTTATAAACTATTGTCTATTCTCTTTATTATTCGTGTTTTATATCTCCTAAAATTAGGCTATATGTATGTCTGAACTATGTTTGTAGCTCCTGACACCAAGAAGAATTCCTTTGTGTAAACACACTTGACAATAAAGGTCTCTCTGATTCATATCTGACACACACACACACACACACACACACACACACACACACACACACACACACACACATATATATATATATATATATATATATATATATATATATATATACATACATACATATACACACACACACATAAATAAAATCACAAGAGAATTGTGTTTTTGTCCTTAGTCATTCTGTGGGGAATGAATTCTTTGCTCTTTTTACATATGTAAAATACACAATATTGAACATTTATAATACATATAACTTGCGGTGTGGTAAATTTTGCGGTGAAAAAAAAAAAATATTCTGCTTATTTCTACATTCTGCTGATATTCTGATAATTACCTCTTAATTTGTCTCGACACATCATCATGTCTTGTGTTTCATCTCAAGCTCTTCATCGCTTCACTGTTCTCTTCTTGGTTAAAATGTAGTTTATATGGACACAACTGTTTGGGGCAGAACTGTGGGAAAGTCAAAATAAATAAATAAACAAATTAAAAAATAATAATAATAAATATAATTGAAATGGATTTTGTTTTACCTTTGTCTAGATTATCATCATTTAAAAAAAATGTGATATACAGCATTTTTGTAATGGATTTCATTGACCAAGATTGAAATTGTATTTGTGGGACAAGGGTAAACACACTAAAATATATACATAAAAGACATTTGAAAAGTACCAAACTAAAACTCAGTGTATGAATCTATCAGTGTCTTCAGAGGTAGTTAAGATAAGGACGACTCACTTCACTGCTTCAGTAATCCGTCGTTTATCATTTGCGTAAGGAGGAGTACATTACTTTCATGCAAACCTCTCTAAAATCCCTCCAGTGCCTCCGTGGTCGACTGGATGATTGTGCTTTTGCATGTTGATGAACATTTGCATACGACCTCATCCACATAAATAGAATATGTGTATCAATATAGATCAACCACAGAGCCAACATGTAATGAAAACAAAAACTCACCTCAGTAGTGATGTCTTTTCCCTTACGGATAACTTCACTTCAGGCACTTGCAGCTTTGACACAAGACACTCAGAAGAAACAATTTTACAAACATAAATGAAAGAATAGAAAATATACTAATAATACAGTCAAACTGACCCAATCCCATTGTGCTCCCTACAGTGTTACACCCTGAAAATGAGCAAATGAACTCAAGTATTAGTTATAGCACAACTTTAATCTTTATACAGTCAATAAATTGCCATAAAGAGAAATAAGATAATAAGCTGCATGGTTGGTCAGTAGTCCTCCATTAACACCCATTTATTAATTCACTGTAAACAGAGAACATTTCACATGCCTGAACTAAAGCAGAATTATGCCTGGCTAAGAAAAATCACATCCCATCTGAAATGAAGGTTTGATTGACTTTTATAATGATATCCCACATAGTTTCAGCAGCCTTGATGTTACGCCACACATCCAGCTCTAGATGGAGCCATTCTCAACCCTCTTTTTTGATTTTTTACAAATGACTGTTGCTTACTTCAGTCACCTTCCAAAGAAAGTTGTCAAGTATAGTAATCAGCCTCTATATTATATAAATAAATTCACTGACCACATTATTATGAGAGAGGTGCTTACTGTTTAGGGGAGGAAATGATAACTCGATTTACATTTCAAAATGCAGGTCAGCAGTGATGTTATAAATTCAGAACGAGTCTTTTCGATTTCATAGACTAAAAAGACAATTGATCCATTTAGCTGCTTTTATGAAAAGGCTTCCCCTAATATGTCATTATCACTCTACGCTGATTCACTACTTTTCACTGACGTTAGGCCACATCTAAATTCCTGATTTAATTTTACTTTTTTAAATAATTTAATAATGTCCGAGGTGTTTCATCACATATAAGACACTGTATTCACAGAAACCTGAGTCCCACTAAAATTTCAGTGGCTATGTAAGCTCCCAACAGGATTTTTACAATAGCAAGTTATGGTAAAAGTAAACTCTTTCCGTCATACTGTATGTTGATTAGCAGTTGTAGCCAACTAATTACAATATATCACATAATTAATTATAGTAAAATAACCTTTTAGTGTATTATAATACAACGTTTTAGAGATGAGTTCAAGAAGTTTTAAATATCTTGTTGGCTTTGAAGTTGCATTTGGACTGGGTTTTGAGCACTACTGCAAAAAAACTAAAAATTCACAACAGCAACTGTTGCATATTACCAGATAGCATACTACCATTCTAGTTTCTAAGGTATTTTGGCCATATACCAGACCAGATATAGTAGTATGTCAGTATGATATTCTGAATTCAGCCAGTGACTTTGTTTCAGAAGTATTTTGACATTCATTTTCTCCTTGTTTTTTTTTTTTTTGCAAGAATTCTGAGATATGAACTTAACCAAACAAATCTGAGATTAATCACAACATAATAGACTTTATACTTCTTAGACAACTACTCATTTTATGAAGCACTGAGATTTTTTTTAATTATTTATTAAAACAGTAAAACTACTAATTAAAAAAAATTGGATTAATATATTAGTAATATTATATAACATACACTGCACAATTAAATTATAAAATCAGTAAATTACGTATTGGCAGACCTTTTTAAATACATTGCTCTTACTCTGTGCAATCACTCCCAATACCTGAATAAAAACTGAACCCTTCTGGTCCCATGCAATCTCATAAACGCACATGACACAAAAAAAATGACATACAAGGCATAACTTTACCTTTGATCTGTTGATTATTTTTCTGAAATGTAAATCCTGATGGTTCCACACTTAAATCAATCAATGGTTATATACAGTGTATAAAAAGTTAATTTGGCAGCTTTTATTATATATATATTTTTTTAATCATGAAAAATGCAACCTTTTTGCCACTTAATATATATGACAAGCCAGAAAGCATATTATTTTGTCATTACATGGATTTGGTTCATTTATAAACATGAGAAGGGATGCACACAGCGTGCAAGGTCAGGCAAGTCCTGCAGATGGAGCAATAGTGAGTATGCATCTGGAAAGCTGTGTTCAGAAGCAATGCCTTTACTGTCTATGCTGGATTTGCCTCTGATGAACACCGTCAGTGATCAGTCATTATTAATCTTCAAAATGTTACCTCAGTATCTCCAGCTGACAGTCTGGAAGCTTCAGTCCATCCGATTGAGATTGAAGTTATTTTGCTCTTCCTGTTTCATCAAAAAAGCAGATGCAAGGAGTGTCAAAATGGCATGTGTAGAAGCACAAGGTTGTAAATTTAATTGAACAGCAGTTGTTGTGTTACTGTTTGTGCTGATCTTGTTCCTCTCTTTATGGTCTGTACATCTGCAGTTTCTGTCTCAGTATTTGCTCTCATGGTTTTTTTTCATACTTCTGTAAAACAAATAAGGCTGAAGTGTCCCTGATGTAGCCTTTAATATCTTATAATTTCTACTAAATTCATCATTCAAATTATTTTGTCCTGCAAAGGTGTCAAATTCCATCTCCAGCTGCAGGTGTTACAGACCTCACTGATCCTGTTGGTGGATGAGTGGCCATCCTGAGATTAAATTAAAGTATTATAAAGTAATACATACTACAAGAAACAATGTAAAAGTTCAAACATTTGGTGAAGTTTGATTTCAAATTGTTCATTTTCATCATAAATAGATCAGGTCTTCTAATCTCTTATGAAAACCCATGTGCTTGTCTGATCAGTCTCTGTCCAGAAGGGGGCGCTGAATGATCATCAGATGGTCTAATCCCAATCCAGTCTGATTTTTGCCTTTTTTTGAAGTGAAGTGAAGTGACATACAGCCAAGTATGGTGACCCATACTCAGAATTCGTGCTCTGCATTTAACCCATCCAAAGTGCGTGCACACACACGCACACGCACACGCACACGCACACGCACACGCACACACACACACACACACACACACCCGGAGCAGTGGGTATCATTTATGCTGCGGTGCTCGGGGAGCAGTTGGGGGTTCAGTGCCTTGCTCAAGGACACCTCAGTCGTGGTGTTGCCGGCCCGAGACTCAAACCCACAACCTTAGGGTTAGGAGTCAAACTCTCTAACCACTAGGCCACGACTTCCCCAAAGTCAGTATAACTTTTTTGTGGTAAAACAGTTGCAACCTCTATCTCTAGCATATTGTTTAAAGTTATTTATTCAAGGGATGAACAAATAAATTAAACTGCGTTCTAATTATTCATTTAAGGGCACATTTACAGTAAACAAACTGCAGGAAGATATCTGCAGGAACTGGTTCATATGCTTTTTTTTTCTTTTCTTCCATTCACACTCCACAAACCAGTTCCACCGCCCTCTGTTATGCTTTGATAACTATTCTGACTCTTGAAGAGAACTACTGAATGTAAAAGGATATACTGAGAAACTGAACACCCATAGCAGTTGACACTAAATACCTTGAGCTTGTTGTCTGTGCAATTGTGGATGTTCTAGACACTTCAAGACATTCTGTATGTTGCATTATTTTTGTGTCTTTTAAAGTAATCTGTCTCCTCTCTGACAGTAAAGACATAGAAGCTACCAGAGTTCTAAAGTATTTCTATTAAGAATGGAGATTGTTATGTGAAAAAAGTGTCAGTCCTAGTCAGTGTTTATAACCTCTGATCAATCTCCACACCCTTGAAGCCTTACTTACAGAACGATTTCACTGTAAATAAACGACATGTGGTGAGTTAGTGTCAAAGAACTTTTGTATTTTTTACTGTTTTACTCTGACAATAGACCAACAGTATATAAAATGCCGCATTTCAATAAAAATAAACAGAACAAAAAGAAGCAAACTGCACATCTGAAACTGTTATGTATGTAAAATGGAAAATACATAAACACTGCCTGGAGGTGCTGACTAAACACAAGAGTCTGGTTTATGTGCAATATATAAAACCATAAGCTAGACTGAACCTAGAAAGGTTTTATGAGCTTAATTATTTACAGTTTAAATTTACAGCTGCTCATGGACCAGACAGTAAAACCTGCACTTTCTGATCAAACTTTTCCACTCACAACCATATGAGCAAGAAAGTGAAAGAGGTGCAAAGTGTGTTTGTTGTTATATCTGATACAGAGACAGTTCAGACTTTTACACCTTACATCCAGCATACAGGGATTCAGTGAATGTGGTGTTGAATGTGTGTAAGTGTGAGAGTGTGTTTGTTTCAGAGACCGTGTAGAAGGACAGAGTACCAGCCGGCCAGTCCAGATACACTCCTGCTCTGTTAGATGGTAAAGGAGTTGGTATTTTATTGGGGTTATTGTCGTGCCATAAAGCAAATCCAGTCTCAGTGCAGAAAAGACTCCAGGATTTGCCATTGTATCCAAACTTACAGACAGTCCCTTCTTTCCTGCTGATCCCTTTATATGTCACTGCTATACGAGCCCAAGTGCCCCATTCAGTCTCCCAGTAACAGCGTCCAGTCAGACTCTCAACACTCAGAACCCGAGGAACATCATCAAAACTCTCTGGATGATCAGGATACGGCTGATGATCTTCCTTATACGTGATCTTCTTGAGCTGTTCTCTGTGTGTGTCAGTAGATCCTTTAAGATATTTCATTCTTAGTTAAATTCTGAACGGTGAACATAAATTAATAAATATTTAAGGAAAATCTCTTTTCAGAAGAGGGTGCTACATGTTCACCAGATATTAGGGGATCCTGTTTCTAATACCTATTCAATCTAGCATAAAATTTATAGCCTTAGTTTAAACATTCATAATGTCTTAATGCATCTATTCATATAATATATGGTCATCTCCCATGTATAGGCTGTAATCAGCTAGATATGCGGTTTATCCAGTTTATTTTATTTGTTGTTTTTTATTTTTATTATTTTTATTATAGTCTATGTAAAATGAGAGTTTGGGTTTGTGTCTTAAGAGTGAAGGGTTCGTTCAGTAAGAAAGTATTTTCCTTCCTCACTGGGGTATAAGGTTATTTTTTATGCAAATAACCGTTACAGTTACAGCTCATTAATTAATGAACAAACTGACAGTACAAACAGACTGCACTGTGTTTGTATGGATACAGGGTTGGTTGCTCATTATCAGATTTACAGTAAACGGTAAAGATCTGGAGAAACCAGTTTATTGGCATTTGTCTCACACATTCAGTTCAGAGAGAACAGGAGGAGCTCAGTGACTCTTCATTCCACTAATCACAGTTCTTAGACATTATGGTTCAACTGCTCTCATGCTTACTAAACACCTCTGACATCTGAAGCGTGAAGAGAGAGATTTCTCACAGAGAAACTAGACTCAACACCAGAAAGGTTTGATACGCTTCACTATTTACAGTTTAACTTCACAGTTCTGCACTAAAATCTGCACTTTCCTGTGTTTATGAGAATCAGCTGGTGAATCCAGCACTAGAACCACCATCTATGACTGAGACACTATTCAGAGGAACTTCACAGAGAAGATCCAGATCCACAGCTGAACCCCAAACCTGCTGAATTTGACTCAGACTATAACCCAACTTTCAATTAGCAGTGTTTTAATGACTAATCGATAACTCAAGTTCAGTATTTTACACTTAAAGTGAATCTCAATAAAGACACATCACAATTCACATTCAAATTGCAATTCTGAATTCTATCTGCTTACTTCCCTTAAATTCAGTTCAAATTCAGGAATTTAAAAGACATTCTCAGTTCAGCTGTGAATGGTGAACATAAACATTAAATAACGTTCTTTGTTTTTTCCAGAAGGGGGGGTCAAGATGTTCATCAGAGATAGAAGAACATTCAGTTTCCTTATCCCAATCCACCATAAAACGTACAGTTAGATACAGTTCACACAAATAGTTCATACATAAAATGAGTAACTAGTGTTATGAACTCATCTAGTGTAAATGTCTAAATAATTTATCAATATAATATTTTGGTCCTTTGCCATGGTGCATTAGTGAGCGTTGTTTGAAGCAGGTCTATTCAAAGAAAAACATAGCCTGCTGTATATAAACTATGAGTTTGGCTTATTGTGTCCGTTGAGTAATTTATCCATATCTGCTTATCTACTGATGTCATTACATTTCTGGTGTAGACACAGATCACTTGTTTCTTATGATCAGATTTACAGTAAACACACTGCAGGAACAGCATGTCTTTAGGAACTGGTTCAATTGCAGTGCTGAAGAAATTATGGCCTGAATGTGACTCGGGCTATAACTTAATGTATTTGCATAAATTAACTACAAATAAGACACATCACATGTTGTTTTATGATTGACTATATTTAGTATTTTAACACTCTCACATTTTACAGCATGTTTTTATAGACATTTACATGTATTACATTTTCATACATTAATTTAGTTACATTATATACTGTTATATATATACATTATATACTAGTTATATTCTATATAAAACGTACACAGTGATTCTTACAGGTATCATCAGACATATAACCAAGATTTCTATGGAGGTATAAAAAGCAGTGTCAGAGGTAGGCTGTGTGTGTGTATTTGTTGTTAAATCTGACACAGAGACAGTTCAGACTCAAACACCTTAAATCCAGCATAGAGGGGTTCAGTGAATATGGTCTTGAATGTGTGTAAATGTGTGAGTGTGTGTGTGTCAGAGACCCTGTAGAAGGACAGAGTGCCGGCCGGCCAGTCCAGATAAATGCCTACTCTAGTAGAGGGAGGTGACTGTGTTACAATAGTGAAGACATTGTTGTGCCAAACAGCAGTTCCATTTAAAGAGCAATTCAGACACCAGGATTTGTCATTGTATCCAAACTTACAGACAGTCCCTTCTTTCCTGCTGATTCCTTTATATGTCACTGCTATACGAGCCCAAGTGCCCCATTCAACCTCCCAGTAACAGCATCCAGTCAGACTCTCTCGACACAGAACCTGAGGAATATCAGCAAATCTCTCTGGATGATCAGGATACGGCTGATGATCTTCCACATACGAGATCTTTCTGTTCTCCTCAGACAGGATGAGTTGAGTGTTTGCTGTGTTTGGATCCAGTGTGAGATCACATGCATCTGAACACAAGAAGACAAATAAAAACAGTTTATTAATCTCAGTTGTTTTCATTTAATGTGCAAGTCTGTGTTAGAGAGAGAAACCTACATTTTCGAAGTCCTGGTTTGATCCTGAAGGGCCCTCCATGATCCAAACTAAAAAGAGACACAAACATACAGAAAAAAAAAAACTAATTGTGACTAGCTGAAATAGTTTTTCACATACAGTCCATTACTAAACAGTCATGCCAAATTTACATGCAGTGCTTTTCCTTAAATGTATCATTTCAAATCAGCTTTACAGAGCTGTTTGACTCAATGTCTTTAGGTCCTAGTGAACAGCCGAAGGAGGAAAAGGAGTTTTGATTCATAGATATACTCTTGGATAAAACATTACTTAATATTTAATTTCCATGTATTGAGTTCTGTTAAAACTTCAAATTCTCATTAACCCAATTTGCATCTTCTAATTAATGCCCTTCTCTAATTTTTTGTTCTATTTTAAGCTTACAATTTCTCTCTTAGATCTAGACTGAGAAGAACAATTCTTCCCAGTAGGTCTGGGCCTACAGACAATGTCATCATCCACTGCAAATATTGAGGTTTATTAATTGGACTCAACATACTTGAGTATCTGTAGTTTATAGTTTGGATCCTGCAGTTTGTGGTTGAGCAGCTGGACTCCTGATTGTCCTGGGTGATTGTAGCTCAGATCCAGCTCTCTCAGGTGTGAGGGGTTTGAACTCAGAGCTGAAGACAAATAACCACAGCCTTCCTCTGTCACCATACAGCCAGACAACCTACAGACACACAGACACAGACACACACAGAGACAGATCATTTACAGACACAGTCAGATCAACTACAGACACACACAGTCAGATCATCTACAGACACACACAGTCAGATCATCTACAGACACACACACAGACAGATCATCTACAGACACACACAAAGTCAGATCATCTACAGACACAGAGACAGATCATCTACAGACACACACACAGACAGATCATCTACAGACACACACAAAGTCAGATCATCTACAGACACAGAGACAGATCATCTACAGACACACACAAAGTCAGATCATCTACAGACACACACACAGACAGATCATCTACAGACACACACAAAGTCAGATCATCTACAGACACAGAGACAGATCATCTACAGACACACACAGTCAGATCATCTACAGACACACACACAGACAGATCATCTACAGACACACACAAAGTCAGATCATCTACAAAAACTCAGTCAGATCATTTACAGACACACACAGACAGATCATCCACACACACACACACACACACACACACACACACACACACACACACACACACACACACACACAGATCATCTACAGGCACACAGAGATCGACGACAGACACACAGTAAAATCATATACAGACAAACACAGTCAAATAATCTACATACACACACAGATAATCTACAGACACACATTGTGATCAGTTGTCTGTAAATGATCTCTTATATGTTCTTAATACCTCAGTATCTGCAGCTGACAGTTTGGACTCTTCAGTCCATCACAGAGCAGTTTCACTCCCGAATCCTGCAGGTCATTGTTACTCAGATCCAGCTCTCTCAGGACATAGTTTGAGGATTGTAGAGCTGATGACACAGTTTCACAGGACTGAGCAGTGATATTACAGCCAGCAAAACTGAAAGAGAATAAAACACATGAGAATTAAATTCTTAACCTTATTCTACAACTGGTATTTAAATAATATCAACTGCATTCTTGTAAAAGTGGTTAAAAGGTGGTTTACTGAACAAACTGGCTCTGTCAATACTGCTGCAACTGGCTGAAAGCTAATATACAAGTAAAATTTAATCGAATCTAATTTAATTTAATCTAACATTTTATATCAAATATATATATATATATATATTATAAAATAAACATCCATTAAGATACAGCATTTAGAACAGTGCTTTAACTGTATTGCCCTTGTACTAAGATAATGGTACTATATTATATTTGTTTTCTAGAAAAATTTACTTGTCCACGTTGTTTTCAGAAAGAGGGAATTTCTCTCAACCAATGCCCTGCATTATACAGAAAAGGCTATTACACTTACTTGATACATTTACGAATTGAATTACTTGTAAAACTGACAGAGCCCAAACTTTTAAATTAATTTACTTTTTGAAGTTGTTGTTTTACATCAACTTTCTAATTATATAACTACATGGTTCTACTCCAATTTGTGGTATAATCACACAGTCTTTTCATGATATATTCAACATACATTTATTAATACACCACTAAAATATTAAGTAAAATAAAATAAATATATAATACAGTACATATATTTAGCAAAATACGCCTCCCTAGAGTTAATTTCTCTCGCAAGTTAATGATCAATGGACACAGAATGGTTTTCCTGAGGTAAATGTAGTGCTACGTGACGTTATTTACAAACTGTCTTTCCACGTTCTCATTAACAATTACACAAGACATGATACATTTAAGTCATTTGTACTGTATCTTTTAACATACCTTCTTAAGTTTGTTAATGTTTATTTTGTGCTGTAACTAGTAGAAAAGAGGAAAATGTAACCATTCACTCACATTCTGCGCTGTCAGCTCTGTTACATCAGTGTCAAAATGGTATAAACTTTGTGATTAAAATGAGCAGAATTCGTAAGCTGAGAAAGAATTAAACCATTCTAATTAAAAGTAGCTCAAAGTTCATTCGGATAATTGGATGACATGTGCACTTGGCACAACAATCGAACTGTAATTCCATTTAGAAAAAAAGTTACAATTAATCACTCACAGGGCTTTTCTGCAGTTGATCACAGCTGGTATCAGTCTTCTTCTCCCCTCAGCTGATGTGTTGTATGTCATGAGGTCAAGTTCATCCAGCGGCTCGTCTGATATCTGAATCATGTAGGAGATTGTTGAGCACTGAGCAGCAGAGAGTTCCTCTGAGTGTTTGTCTGATTTCACAAACTCCTGAATCTCTGTGGACAGAGTCTGGTCTTTCACTTCCAGCAGACAGAGGAACAGATTGATGGATCTTTCAATTGAGAGTTCACGTCCATCTTTGATCTTCTCTTTAATGTACTGTGTGGTTTCTCTGATGCTCTCTGAGCTGTTCTCTGTGTGTGTCAGTAGATCCTGTAAGAGTCTCTGATTGGACTCCAGTGAGACACCCAGCAGGAACCGCAGGAACAGATCCAGACGTCCATTCTTACTCTTGAGAGCTTTATCTACTGCACCTCTAAGCAAATTATGTAATGAATCAAAGACCTTAAGTGTCTCATTGGTGCTGTTTAAATAGCAGTAAAACACATGGAAAGCAGCGAGAAACTCCTGAACGCTCAGATGAATGAAGCTGTAGACTTTCCTCTGATGAATCACAAATTCCTGCTTAAAGATCTCAGTGCAAATCCCAGAATACACTGAGGCGTCAGTGACGTCTATGCTGCTCTCAATCAGGTCCTCCTCATAGAACATCACATTGCCCTTCATCAGCTGTTTGAAAGCCACTTCAGCAAGTTTCACAATCACTTCTCTGTTGGACTGCAGGAGTTTCTCTGGATCTCTCTTTTCATACTTCTGCTTCCTCATGTTGATCTGAATCAGCAGGAAGTGGATGTACATTTCAGTCAGAGTTTGAGGGATTTCCGCACTCAGATCTTCTTCCAGGAGCTTCTGAAGCACAGTGGATGAGATCCAGCAGAAGACGGGGATGTGGCACATGATGTGGAGGCTTCTTGCTCTTCTGATGTGTGAGATGATTCTGCTGGCTTGATGCTCATCACTGATTCTCTTCCTGAAATATTCCTCCTTCTGAGGCTCAGTGAATCCCTGAATTTCTGTCAGACGGTGGATGTATTCGGAGGGGATCTGATTGGCTGCTGCTGGTCTGGAGGTGATCCAGATGAGAGCAGAGGGAAGCAGCTCTCCTTTCATGAGCTCTGACATCAACACAGCCACTGATGAAGTCTCAGTCACATCACAAACTTTCTGAGCGTCTGAAAACATCAGTGTGATTCTGCTTTCATCCAGACCATCAAAGATGAACACAACTTTACACTCCTCATAAATCTGTGAGTCCAGATCTTGAAGTTCAGGATGAAAGTCCAGCAGAAGTCTGTGAAGACTGTACTGATGATCTCGGATCAAGTTCAGCTCTCGAAATGGAAGCACAAACATGAAATCTACATCCTGATTGGCTTTTCCCTCGGCCCAGTCCAGAATGAACTTCTGCACAGAGACGGTTTTTCCGATTCCAGCGATGCCTTTAGTAAGAACAGTCTTGATCTGCTCTTTCTCCTCACATCCTGCTTCAGCTGAGGCTTTAAAGATGTCATTGCAGTCGATTGGAGTGTCTTGTGAGTGTTGTGTTCTGGCTGTTTTCTCCATCTGTAAAACCTCATGTTCTTCATTCACTCCTTCTCTCTCTCCCTCTATGATGTAGAGCTGTGTGTAGATGCTGTTCAGGAGGCGTTCATTCTCCTGGAGTTTCAGTCCCTCAAATAATCTCTCATACTTGTTCTTCATGCTGGTTTTGTGCTGGTTTTTGACTCTCTGTATTTCATCATTCAGTGGTTTATGCAGGTCTCCAGTCTCCTCCTGCAGGTCAACAGAACCAGCAGAACTAGATCTTTTCATGGCTCTGTTTGTTCTGGATCTCTTTCTGCACTGAGGACAGTCAAACTGTTCTGATGGTCTGAACTGATCGCTGTAGAAATTGATGCACTGTCTGCAGAAACTATGTCCACAGGTGATAGAGACAGAATCTCTCAGAACCTGCTCACAAACTCCACATCCAGACTGAACCCAGGTCAGATCATCCCTTTCACCATTGCTGAGTCACAGGAGAAATATCAGTTTTGAATCACATTATGTGATAAAGAGAGTAGAATAATCATTTGTACCAGAAAAGTGTGTTTTCACAGCCCACCATTGCAATGATAATTAGGGCTAAACTTAATCAATAAAAACTTCTAATGAAAATAATTGACAACAAATTTTATTTTCGACCAGTTGGGTCTATACACATGAGATGGTTTTCTCAATGAATAAGATTTTATGGTTATATTCATATCTTTACATGTAAGAAATCCATACAGTGCAAGAATATTTTGCAAAATATCTTATCATAACATCAGATTACGATGGCTTCACACATCAAATAAAACTTTAATCAAATGATTCAGCAAATCTCTATTATATTTTACATGGGATATTCGGGATTAGTGTTTTGCTTCACCTGGGGTCAGAGGTCACTGCTCCATCACTGACATCAACAGGATAATCCATGGATTGTTTACTCTTCATGGACACACAGCTGGATTCTGGAGATGTGGCTCTTTGAGTTCTCCCCTCCTCTTGATCTTCATAGAGATCCACTTTAGATTTAGTGTTGCTATTCTTTCCCTCCATTAAAGAGGATAATATTACTCCCAGTTCACCAGACTAGACGTATTACTCCTACAAACAGTTATACATTATGAATGATAAATTCACATGCTCTTCACTTACATTCAGCACTAAACACAACTACTGAGTATCAAGCAAAGTTGTTCTCCTCTTAAACCGTCTATCACTTTCATTATGTCTGCAGACCATGGTGTAAGTTTTCTTATAGAATAACCAGAAAAACAGGTTTACTGTGTGACATTTCCTACATCAAAACATTTCCAACTCCATTATCAAAACAATGTATTTCCAGAACATTAACCACTATAGTGACTTATTGAGACCAGATGACAGCTCCACCCGAGTCCACAACACACATCCAATCTGAAAGATGTCAAGATGATTTTCAGTTTACTACTGAATCATTAAAATATGAAAATTTAACAGAGTTGATAACACATACCGGTGAATTGTTGAAAAGATTATATAATTTTTCAATTCAGTCTAATTAAAAAAAAATAATAATAATAAAAAATAATAATAATAATTATATTTACCACTTTATTATATTTACTGTTAGGCATTATATATTATTAGATGAACTTATATTTTCATTACTATGTTGAGATTTTCAAACTTTTAAAATAATATCCCAGATCGTTAAGATAATTTCTCTTTCAGAGACAAGGATTCAGCATAGATCACTTCACATACTAAATCTCTTCTAAAACTAATATATATATATATATATATATATATATATATATATATATATATATATATATATATATATATACACATACACACACACACACATATATATATATACACATATATATATATATATATATATATATACAGTATATGTACATATATATGGTTACATAAATGATAGATAAACTTATTGATACTAATTATGATACTAATTGGAAATAATTTGCTGAATAAGAAATCTGTAGTTGCCTTGATGCATTTATTACCTGAATGATGTACATTTAATAAATTAAAAATGGCAAAATAAAACAGTGTTACTTAGGAGAAGTAAGAAAACAGATGAAAGAACTTAAATCTGAATGCATCATGTTACCTTGAATAATTTTTCTTAACAGTTGATTTTTACAGTCAAATCAGCAACTTTTCCTGCTTGTCATTGTCAAACATTTCTAAGAAATACTCTTTAAAAAAAAATTAAATAATCAATTTGAAAAAAAAAAAAAAAAAAGCTAGAAAACACTTATCGAATTGTTTTAATTTCTGTCATGAATTCTGCATAGACTAAACAAATGACTTCACAAACTCATTTAATGCAATTATTTCAAAAAAATAAAAATCTAAACAAAAGGCTTTTTTTGTATAGCTTTGTAAATGTACTTACACGAAAAACTCTCTTGCATTTCAGTCTCCTTTGTCGATTAAAATTTTTTGAGGAGGGATTTCATTAAGCAAAAACATGCACATTTATTTACTGTACACATATGCCTGTATAAAGACCTCAAGGTCATCTTCATAAACGAATAACCCAGCAACACTTTTTACAGTAAATATAAACACACAGACACAGACACACACACGATTACTGAAGGACAGGTAATCTTTAGAACTATCTGCTGTAATTCCCATTGATTTGAAATGACAGCTGTTCAGCTGATCACTCTGTAGTCGCAGGAGAATATCAAACTAACATGCTGATTGGCTGATGGCAGCACAAGAACAAGTAATACTGTCAGCAGATTAAAAAAAAAATGACAACAATCAGCAGATATGTCATATATGTGCTATGGTAAAGATGGTCTTAGCAGTGGCTAGGCAGGCGGCAAGAAAAGCAAAAACTCTGAGGTCCAGTTAAGTTTAAATTAAGATTTAATTTTCTTGATAAGGCATGCTCCAACATAAGGCTGTGTCTGAAGTCAGTTGTAGTTCTTGTGTTTCTCTTTTCTTCAGTGATTCTGTTTGTTAACAGCAGCTGTTCGTCACTAATGCTCAATCAGTAATTAATTAATCACTTGATTATCTCATTAACTTTAACTCTGCTTCAGTGTTACTTTAAAACTAAAGTGGGACCAAATGTGCAGAGTTGTTTTAACTTTTAGTGGTCATGAAAGCACTATTTGCTTGCTTTCTAGGCTACATATGATCCATTTAGATCAAGGGTGTCAAACTCAGTTCCTGGAGGGCCGCAGCCCTGCAGAGTTTAGTTCTAACCCTGCCCCAACAAACATACCATACAGTTTTCAAATAAGCCTAAATGATTAGATTAGCTGGATGTTTAATTAGGGTTATATCTAAACTGTGCAGGACTGTGGCCCGGAACCGAGTTTGACACACTTGATTTAGATCATATAGATTATTTTGAAAAATAATCTATAAGAATAGATCTATAATAATTATCTATTGGAATAGATAATTTGAAAAATATATAATTTTTGCATCAAAATATTTTTGAAATGCGGTTATTTGTAAAAGTAATGACTTGTAAACCTTTCCGTTCTTCATTGCTATTCTTGTTGTGGTGAAAAGTTAGTAGTTTTGCAGGACTGCAACATTTATTTTACATAATATATTCTAGTTGTATTTTTGATAACTGTTAGTTAAGTTGTGCTTCATTAGATTGAGAGAAATTACAATTTAAGAATTAATTTACAGCTTTTATCGCACAGCTCTTATGCGTTTGTCTGTTATGAGAATGAATGTGACTGTTCATTATGTCATGTTTAGTGTGAACATCTCCCTCTAGTGGCGCATGTCCTCCTCACATTCTCAGGTGAGTGACTGTCTGCTGATTCTACTGTACATGAACATATTTCTCACATTCAGTGAAACCTAAAGTAACTGAACACGCAAATTAAAATCGATTGAACTGGATGTGTGTTCTGATAAAAAGGAGGATCTGAGTGACTTTCTGTGACTCAGTGACAGTCCACAATCCACGGTTCTTATGACATGGTTTCACTGCCATCTTGTGATTCTTTTAAAGCATCTCTGGCATCTGAAGCATGAAGAGAGCTGCTGATCATTTCACTGGTTTCAAGACATTCTGCTGTATGTCTGTTGCAGTATTTTTGTGTCAAATAGATTGTCTCCTAACATACTGTCAAGAGATGAAAGCTGCTGGAGTTTTCTACACATATCAAAGTGACAGACATACAGGTGCATCCCAGTAAATTAGAATGTCGTGGAAAAGTTCATTTATTTCAGTAATTCAACTCAAATTGTGAAACTCGTGTATTAAATAAATTCAATGCACACAGACTGAAGTAGTTTAAGTCTTTGGTTCTTTTAACTGTGAAAATTTTGGTTCACATTTAACAAATCAACAAATTAGAATACTTCATAAGTATAAAAAAAAATTAGTGAATAGTTGGCCTTCTGGAAAGTATGTTCATTTACTGTACATGTACTCAATACTTGGTAGGGGCTCCTTTTGCTTTAATTATTGCCTCAGTTCGGCGTGGCATGGAGGTGATCAGTTTGTGGCACTGCTGAGGTGGTCTGGAAGCTCAGGTTTCTTTGACAGTGGCTTTCAGCTCATCTGCATTGTGTGGTCTCTTGTTTCTCATTTTCCTCTTGAAAATACCCCATAGATTCTCTCTGGGGTTCAGGTCTGGAGAGTTTGCTGGCCAGTCAAACACACCAACACCATGATCATTTAACCAACTTTTGGTGCTTTGGCAGTGTGGGCAGGTGCCAAATCCTGCTGGAAAATGAAATATTCAAAAAGCTGGTCAGCAGAAGGAAGCATGAAGTGCTCCAAAATTTCTTGATAAACGGGTGCAGTGACTTTGGTTTCCAAAAAACACAATGGACCAACACCAGCAGATGACACTGAACCCCAAATCATCACAGACTGTGGAAACTTAACACTGGACTTCAAGCAACTTGGGCTATGAGCTTCTCCACCCTTCCTCCAGACTCTAGGACCTTGGTTTCCAAATGAAATACAAAACTTGCTCTCATCTGAAAAGAGGACTTTGGACCACTGGGCAACAGTCCAGTTCTTCTTCTCCATAGCCCAGGTAAGACACCTCTGACATTGTCTGTGGTTCAGGAGTGGCTTAACAAGAGGAATACGACAACTGTAGCCAAATTCCTTGACATTTTGAAGGCTCAGGAAACCTTTGCAGGTATTTTGAGTTGATTAGATGATTGGCATGTCACCATATTCTAATTTGTTGAGATAGTGAATTGGTGTGTTTTTGTTAAATGTGAGCCAAAATCATCACAATTAAAAGAACCAAAGACTTAAACTACTTCAGTCAGTGTGCATTGAATGAATTTAATACACGAGTTTCACAATTTGAGTTGAATTACTGAAATAAATGAACTTTTCTACAACATTCTAATTTGAGATGCACCTGTACATACATCTCAGACAACATACAGTGAGTTCATTTAAAAGGCATTTGTATTTATTATGCTGAAAACAGTATATAAGGTGTTACATTTCTGCAAATAAAACAAAAGGAACATAAAAGGAAACAAACAAACAGCACCTCTAACATTTTAATTCAAATGAAATATATATTAGCATTTTCTGGAAGTGCTGATTAACCACAATAATCTTGAATATTTAAAAGCAGCAACTAGACTGAAGCTCAGAAAGGTTTGATGAACTTCATTATTTACACAGTTTAACTTTACAGTTGTTAAGAGATCAGGCAATACGATCTACACTTTCCTGTATTTAGAAGAATCAGCAGATGAATCCACCACCTGAACTGGATCAGATATTCATAGTTCAGTGGATATTTATGGAAAATATCCAGAGAACAGATGAACCCTAAACCTGCTGAATCTGACTCAGAATATAATGTGACTTATATTTTACATTGTTTTTATAATACACTGATAACTCACGTCCTAAAGTGCATGTCAATAATGAAGACGTCACATTTGTTATTTATAACTATATGTAAATAAAGCAAGATGATTTATATAACACATTCCATACACAATGGAAATTCAAAGTGCTTTGCATAAAAGTGAATAAAAATAAATATAAAAGGTGCATAAGAAATGAAACTATGAACAAAAAACCCCTGGTTTCACAGACAAGGCTTAAGCCTAGTTCCAGACTAAAATGCATGTCTGGGCTGTTTTAATTGAAAGAAACTTTCACTGACTGATCTTAAAATATGTCAGTGCCATTGTCTTAAGATGCACACCAGTAATGTTTATAAAAAATACTTAAATGTCCTAATTGAACTATGGCCTAATCCTGGCTTTACCCACGCCCTGTCTGTGAAACCAGGCCAAAATCACAATAACATCAAATGTCAAGGTCATAAAGACACTAGTGTTAAACAGAGTGAGCCAAAAATGACTTTAACACTGTTTTGATGTAACGGCAGTTAAATTATGATCATATCAATCATGAAGAGGTGATTTTATATGCATGATATATTGAACATGGAGAAAACACACTGACCACATTAACAGTTTGCTCAAAGGGGTCACGAACTGCCTCTTTTTATTACTTTGTAATGTTCTCTGAAGTCCACTTATAATGTTATCAAGATTTATTTTACATCCAAAAACATAATAATTTAGAAGTAATGAGCTATTTTCCATATTCCATATTTGTCTCAGCTGTTTCTCACAGGAGGTTATTCAATCTTGCACAGAGTCACTGAAGACTCAATAGACCTAAATCCAGCACAGAGGGGTTCAGTGAATGTGGTAATGAATGTGTGTGAGTGTGTGTGTGTCAGAGACGACTTCCACGACAACTCTAAATACACAGCCTACATATTGCACTTTGTTTAGCAATTAAATATAGTTAAATGTATACTGCAAGCAACACATTTTTAAGATTTAAGATCAAAAGTTGTATCTGTTAGCATTAGTTAATACAATGTGAACTTTAATGAAAATGACTAACTAACATTAACAAAGGTTAAATGGTGTAAAAATATATTGTTCATTGTTAATTAGTTCACATTAGCTAACGCATTAATGTTAACAAATGAGACCTTGTTGTAAAGAGTTACCACATAAACTTTTAATTATGGGCTTGTATGAAACAGCATAAAATAACACAGTAAACTACTCACTATTGCTGTATGAAAAGACTTCTGTTGAGCTTGATGTCATTAACACAGTGATGGTACACAAACACTTTCAGTTCAGTGACTAAATCACAGAAAATACATTTATATTCACAGTAAATAAATCATCATTTGGATGTATATATAAATTTAATTATTTTTCATGACGATCAGGTTTGTTATTTTCTTACAGGCACACTCGCTACCCAGATAGCACAGGTACGTCTGCAAGACATCTGTTAAAGATCGCTTCATCTGGAAAGCATCTGCTGTGTACAAACATCTGATAGACATCTATAAGATGTCAGTTTTACATTCATTCTAAATCATAAACATCTTAAAGACATCTTCTAGACGTCTATTTGACATCTGATAGGAAACGTCCTGTAGACATACTGCAGATGAACAAATACTCTAAAAAAATATGTCTTGCAGATGTAAATGCAGATGTCAAATAGAGTCTCCTTGATGTACGTGTGCTATCAGGGTATAATCATTTTAGCATTTCGTTAATAAAGGAAATATAAATTATGTTATCTGTGGACATGTTCAGGATGTCTTAATAGTTGCACAAGGCAGCGATACCCTTAAAAAGTATGAATGTAAGCTATATTTGGACAAAGAACAACATGCATAAGCTGTGTTTGTATTGCTATGGAGAATAAAACGTGTAAAAAAAGTCACAAAGCGTGTTCATGTTTTGCACTGATTTCAATCTCCCAGATGAGAGCAGCAGCGCTTGATTCGCGACTGACTCAGAATCTGCTTCTTCTTCAGATTTTAACAGCAGCTTGCGTCCTGAGTGTTTCACTACTGCCATCTTCTGGAGTTAGTTAACACATATACAGAGCACCATGTCATATCGACATCAGTCCTGTTTTTTGCCTTCTTCACTTTCCATAATAGCCTACCAACTCTATTCTGAAAAGAGTAAAGATGGTTTTTTGTTTTTAAAGCTTGTTTGGGTATTTATTCTGCTCTTTGCCTATTATTCTTGTTTGAGTGGAAACTCAAATTAATACAATCTCAGTATTATTTCTTTATTCTTGTTATTGTAATGTTATTTTTTTTGTACTTCACCTTCTCATATCTATAAAACCAACTCAAAATCTGTACCTATATTTCTTGCCTTGATTTGCAATAGCTCTGCATCTACCACTAATCTATTTATCGTCCACAGAGGGATGCCAGGGCACTCTACAAAACTCTTTTATATCTTTATTATTATCTCGCTGCTTTATCCCCTTTCCAACCAAATCTTAATTTTTATGCTTTTTCTCTTTCCCAGCTGACCTGTAACACCCATAAAACTGCATGATTTTTGTTATACCTGTACTGTACAAGTGTTAGTCAGAAAATCATACTGAACACAAATTCAACTTCTTTAAGTCAAAATATAAGAATAAGGGGTTATCTGAGGATTAGGGATTAATATTTGTTTCAGTGCTGTATAAACAGTCAAACATTATTGTGCACCAGTTTCTGTGCTCCTGTAATGCATCAACATGTGCTGAGCATCAGTTATTGTTTTTTCCCCTCTCTTTACGGCTTGTGATCCATTTACAGTTTCTGCAGATGGACAAGTCTGATGTGTCTGATGCAACAACATGAGACTGACATAGACTAATATTTTTAATAGAATTAATAACTCATGGTTCATATATATATATATATATATATATATATATATATATATATATATATATATATATATATATATATATATATATATAATTTTTTTTCTGCAAAAGTGAAAGTTCATACAACGTGAATTATTTTTTGAAACTTAAGTAGGAAACATTTTTTTTCTGAAGGACTGAAGAGACCTACGAGCAAAGATGGCAGCAAGCAGGTCACGTTCCAGCCAAGCAACTAGCATTGAGATGAATAGAAAACTTCAGATGTTAAATATTATTGATCCTGCCGGGCAACTAACCAGAAATTAAAGTAATTAATGAAAAATATTATCTATAACGTAATATATATTAAAATAAACTGTTCAAACCGTTTGTGGAGCTTAACTTTCATTTTCATCATAAATAGGTCAGCTCTTGTGTATCCGATCTGTGTCTGTCCAGAAGAGGGTGCTATATGATCTTCAGAGGTATAAGAGAAACTAGATATCTTTCTCCTTACAATCCAGCATCAAAAGTACAATCTGATACAGTTCATACAAATGTTTTTGTGTGCTAAAACTCTTTTGTTATTTTATCCTCTGTTTCTAATGTTAATCTGCATACTGTATTGTCTTCCTTTATTTATTCATATAATATTGTGTACACTTTATCACATAAATTAAATCCCACTCCTGCAAACTATGATCTCAAACTTTGAGGGAAAGTATTATGAAATAAAATCTGAAAGAGTTGTTGGAAACTTAGTGAGGGTAATGTTGAAGTCATGTGATCATAATGTAGAACAAAGTAGGTTTAGAGTTGGCAAAACCAGACACACCCAACCCAGTTTAGATCTGGATCAGCTGTTGCACAGCACTCAGTATAAACATTCTCTGTCAACTCAGGTTTGATCAAGAGTTTGTGAGGGACGTGCACCTGAAAGTGTGATATGAGCAGCAAACAGCCAATCACATGAAACATGGAAAGCATCAGTCTGAACGACTTCTTGTGAGAGTCAGTGCAATGGACTATATGCAGCGTTACTTCCTGGCTTTAGATAAGCTGGCTCAGTCATTTCCAGTCAACTGTAAAAAAAAAAAAACGTGCTATAAGGGGAGCGCCCTTTCTCTACATAATCCGTCCATAATTTGAAGAAAAGTTTTGTTTATCTAAGAGTACTGTACACTATATATAACCATATACTGTTTATGGAATGACAAAAGTGAGTGTAAAAAATTGCACAAAATTGTTCCATGAGTCATTACTATAATTGAGAGTGCTAACTATAGCAATGGATGGAACAAACAAATGTAACTTTTAAATTAAATAAAAAAATATTTCAAGATATTTAATGCATTTTTATGTAATTGGTATGCCATTAATAAATTAAATTGTTGAATTTGTAGTTAACTAGATAAGTATTTAAATAATTAACCCTTCAAGGATGTTGGTGTCTGGGATTAATTATTTAGTATTTAAGTGACACAAGACTTTGTGACTTCCCGCACTTGCTATACTTTATACTTCAGTACAGTAAAATTACTAAAATGCATTACAATAGTCATTTTATAATAAATCCAAAAGCAAGACATAAAAAAAAAATAAAAAAAAAATAGGGAGTTGAAATGGCTACTGAGATAATGAGTGATCATTTGCTGCCATCTACTGGATATAATGCCAATTTCATGTAATTTTCATCTAAAAAAAAAAAAAAAAAAAATTTATTTTTTTTTAGCCAGAAGAGACATTTTTGGCACTTTTTTTTTACATTGTCTTTATTGCGTCACATATATGTTACTTTGCTCAGAGCTGATTGCTCCAGCTTTTGCTTGTGATCACTAAGCCAGAATAAAATGTACTCCGGAGCAGGGTAGCCATGTAGCATAAGTTACCATTGTGATGAAACCAGCTCAAAACCAACCCACCTTCTTGAGTCCGAAAACTCAAAAAAACTAAACGCAAACTTTCCTGGGTAAAACCTGAAACCAGCTTTGTGCAACAAGACATTGGTGATTGTATTTAGGCTTCAAATAAAGTTTTGTTCATTTGTGAAGACTATCATGATGAACAAAACTTTTATCTTATTTTCTGTAATAATCTAAAAGCCAATAATAAAAAAAAATGTCTTTTGTGGAGGGAACCAAGGTGATGCAAATTTATGGGCTGGCCTACAAAAAAATACATCATCGCTGCACTGCTCTATGACTACTCTGTAAATTTCCCTGTGAAGGGATTTATCTATGTAGCCTTATTCTCTATGCTGTTTGCAGTGCATTCCAGTAGACTGTAACTTCACACTTAATCAATCAGACAGACCTGACAACCTAAAGAAGAAAGGTTGTACCTCCCCACTGCACAAAGAATGAAGTGGAAACAGAATTGTACTTCAACAACATACCCCAATTATGCACAAATTAAGGAAACATTTTTCCCACTTCACATTTCAGCAGAAAGACTTTATACCGATGGAACTAAAGGACAAACTTTCATACCTACCTGAAGAAATTCCAGCAAACTCAAGCCTGGCTGCAAGGTATCGGAGGTCCTCACACACACACACACACACACACACACACACACACACACACACACACACACACACACACACACACACACAAAGGGGCACCATTGGAACAGGACCACGACCACAGAAGAACTGAAATATTGTACAACATGCAGAAAACTGCAAAAATATAGCAAAAAAGCATGAATCTTGAGAGATTTAGCATGTGTCTAGCTCTAAAAGCAAAGTTGTCAGTTATATGTGTTAACTATTTCAAAAACAATGACATTGCCACCATCCCACTGAAAAACTAAGAAATGTCATGAAGCATTTTAGTAGTGAAATTATTTTATTGATATTCTACAAAATCTCAAAATAAAAATAAAACAAATCTCAAAATAGTCTTTTTTTAAATAGTGAACAATCAAAGAGGTAAAAGCATGACATAGTACAACAATAAGGCAGACTTAAACATACAAGTTATGTATAAGAGGTTACACAAGGTTAACATCATTACTTTAGTCTAACAGTTGGTATGCCTCAAAACCCTACACTAGTGACTTTCCTGAGCTGTGATGTCTAAACCAGCAGACAGAAAAATACTACTTTGGGGTGGGACTGACTACTGACCAATGACAGACCGGGATGTGTTTGGGGAAACCTGCTCGAAAACAATCATTATGCAAATTCCATAATACACATTGCATTTTTATCATTTGGGTGTGCGAGTTGTCTTTAAAAAAAAAAAAAAAAAAAAAAAAGTTTGTGACGGCTTTAAAGATATACTGTTGAGATATTTCTCAAAGACACTGAGGCTTCATAAACTCTGAATCCAGCATATAGGGGTTCAGTGAATGTAGTGTTGAATGTGTGTAAGTGTGTGAGTGTGTGTGTATCAGAGATGCTGTAGAAGGACAGAGTGCCAGCCGACCAGTCCAGATACACTCCTACTCTATTAGAGGGGGGTGAAGGTGCAATTAAGTCAGTTCTGTCATTATTGTGACAAACAGTGTAACTGTTATCAGAACAGAAGAGACTCCAGGATTTTTCATTCCATCCAAAAACACAGTCACTTACTCCCTTCCTGCTGATTCCTTTATATGTCACGGCTATGCCAGTCACTCTTCCAGTCCATTCAACCTCCCAGTAGCAGCGTTCAGTGAGACTCTCTCCACACAGTACCTGGGGATATGTATCAAATCTCGCTGGAAGATCAGGATACGACTGCGGTGTTTTCATATGCATCACCTTCCTGTTCTCATCAGACAGCATGAGCTGAGTGTTTACAGTGTTTGGATCCAGTGTGAGATCACACGCATCTGAAAACAAGAAGACAGATGATACATAAATGGATTGTTTTAGAGCTGTATGTATGTGTGTGTGTGTGTGTGTGTGTGTGTGTGTGTGTTGGGAGGGGGGCCTACATTTTCTCAGTCCTGGTGTGATTCTAAAATTGCCTCCATGATTCAAGCTAGTAAGAGACAAATATAAAGAACAAATAACAAATGTTTGATTATTAAAACAGTGCAAGAAGCAGCTGAAATATCAGTGAACACAGGATATTACATGTATCAAAATAAGGCACTCATTCTTGTAGGTAACTGTAATAAACTCTAATAGCTCCAGAGCTCCAAATATAGATCAACTCAAAATCAGGGCTTGAAAAAGGTTCACTCCGAGCAGAATCGATATTTTAACGTTTCTGTTACTGCGTTCCTCTGATATTATTACTGTTCCGAAACTGGTTTGAGTGGGAGAAATACCGGTTAATAACGTTATTTTTTAAAAACTATTTTCTTTGCCTATAATTTGCCTAATAATAATAATAATAAAGTACAGTGTTTTCTTTACTCAAAAAGAAAAGGAAAAAAGAGAGATCTGGTAACATTAGCCAATAACCTGTTGCGCTTAGTCACAGCCAATTCAGCATCATCTTTTCTAGATTTTGGCCAAATGTAGGCTAGGCTACTAAAAAAAAGCAAAAAAAAAAAAACACTTTAAAGACATCAAAGTATTTTAAGATATTTAAAAATGTTTGCTGCATTGTTAAAAAAAATACTATAAGATTGGATTTTGAGAGTGAAAAAAAAAACACAAGTCACAGCTCACGTCACATTTTATTAGCCATATTACTTTCTGAAATAATGAAGGGTAAAATGCCTGTAGTCTGAAGCAAAATGTTTATTAGTTATTAGTTTCTCTCCAAAACAAATCCTCTAAAGTTTAGGCTATAAAAATGTCAATCAAAAAACAAATTAATTTAAGATGCCTACCTCTCTCATTCGGCACAAATCCAAATGTTTCCATATTCCTGACGTATCTGAATGCTAAAATATTATTTATTATATAATGTTTGTACTTTAATCGACATAAAACATCATCCTTCACATCGGCTATATCAGCACAGTGAGGCGCGGTCATGCTGAACGCAACACATTTTGTACAACGGAGCAGTGTAACTTTTTATTTGTTTCTTTAACTATTTTATTTTGATAATGAACAAGCTTCAATATAGCAAAATTATGTTGTGTGTGTGCGTAAGGCGTCGATGGGATGGTCATACCAATGCTGGTTGGTTATACAGAAGCAAGACATTATTCAAAGCTGTCAAGCTTTTGCAAAATAAATAAAACTGCAAAGCTTTTGCAAAATAAAGAAATCCTTGGTGTTTCATTTTCCTTTCCGAAAACTTTGGAACATGTCACAATGACCCGTAATTTAGCAATTTTTTTCTTTCGTTTCATTAATCTATCAATATGAATTAAGTGAAATATACAGTATTTAGTGTATATGCCTATATTCCTTTTTATGTAAGCCTATAGTTATTCTGTTTTCTCCATTCACAGAAGCACTGCAGGTGCGTGTGATCTGTTGAATTCATCTTGCACTATCCTCAGATAAACTCTAAGGGCGGTGCATTGCCATTGCAACTTACCTTTGATAAGTTCACAGCTGAGCGGACATTTCAATCGTTGGCTTCAGCATCACATTTGCATAGTACTACTGGTATTCGTGATTGGTTGACAGCAAATTTCAAATATTAAATGGAATGATAAAATGACGTTATTAACTGGTTAATGGCCATTTAAGATTTTTGATTTTGTTCGGAACTATAAAATTTTATTTTGTTTCAGTTTCTGGTTCTGTTCCTGTCAAAATTTTGTTAGTTTCCGGTTTTCCTTTTCGTTACATGAACCGGTTCAGAGCCCTGCTCAAAATACCAACAGAATCCATAACACTTAACTTAAAAAAAATATAGTGTTTAAATAGATATCACATTGCCTTCTACGATGGGTTAGTATTAGCACAAAAACATAATCTATAAGTACACAAATGTAGGCACTGATACTTGGCCAATTATTTTTTATGTTCCTTATTAGTCAGCTCTTTTTGTTACTACCTAATATATGCCTGAGGCAGCTTATGACAAAATAATTGTCATTAAAAGTCTAAATTGAACTAACTACTGTTTTAGAAAGACTTATTTACAATAAAACATGTTCAATAGTGAAGTCAAAATCACATAGTAAATAAAATTTGTGGTCCCACTTTATATTAAGTGGCCTTAACTACTATGTACTTACATTTAAATTAATCATTTGGTACAAAGCACTTATTGTGTACATACGTTTTTTTTTTTTTGTACATTTTACTTATATTTAAAAAAAAAAAAAAAAACCTGGATGTAATTTCATCTGTAATTAATTTCGGTAATTACATTTATAATTACACTGTTTATTCATCCCTTACACCTTAACCCACCCTTAAACCTACCCACATCACCAAATCTGTCCCTAACCTTACTCGTTTCACACCTCAATAGCAACAAAAGTGATTTGCAACACAATATGAATACAATAAGTACAGTGTACTTATTTTTTGATGTAAGTACAAAGTAGTAAAGGCCACTTAATATAAAGTGGGATCAAATGTGCTATACATTTTTTACTGTTTACTACATCTTCTAATGTAAAATTACCCTGTACAAATTAATAAACCTTGGACAAGTGTAACTTAGAGAATAGGTACTTTATTAAAGAGAAAGGGTGGTCGCCAAGTATTGATTTGATTTAGTTTAATTAAAGAACACATTGTAACCGACTATAGTAAAGTTACTATGTTGTTGTTTTTGTGTGCAGTTTCTCTACTGTGTGCCAGGGTGCCCTGCATGGTTTTCTATGTTAAGGGATAAAATGGATGTAGGCAGTAGAGTAAGACATACCTGTTTGGTTAAGCGGAAGCATGGCTTACATAACCTTACTGCAAATGGAGTTCAGTTTGATAAACTTAGGTTTTCAGCTCAATCATGTAAGTGTATCAGTTTATTCTGTGCTGTGTAACTTTGCACTTATTTTGTAAATAGTTTATCTAGTGTTGAAATTATGGGTTGTTGTTAAATGCTAATACTAGTTGTTTGTTTGTTTTGTAGAAGATCTCTTTTTGTTTCTGTCTTTCAGTTTTCTTCTTTACTCTGAATGCCTCATCAATGAACTAAGAAATAACTTCATCAAAACTATATGCTCATTGTGGGACAAATCAACATCAAAGAATTGCAACTCACTCTATGTTTTAAGGAAGCTCTGATTTTTGTTTATTTATGCTACTCTTGCTATAGGACTATTGGATTTTTCATCTCCTGTCATCATTGAAGACTTCAGTATTCAGATTCAGTGCATGCTAAGGCTTATAAATGAGTATTCATTCAACCAGATACATTATTTTGTCCTTTATTTTGATAAATGATAAATGCGACAGGTTGTCTTTGCAGTCAAAAATATTTTTTTTGACTGTTTTTCATGTACATGCTGTAATGCTCCGTGGATTGCCTTTATTTTATTTAAACACTTTGTAATGCACTACTGTGTTTTGTATCATTTTCAGTTGAGGGACCCTCCCCTAAATTATTTTGTGATTTTGCCCTTTTTTTGAAAAATTTCACTGGAACAGTTACAACATACTTCTGTCTGAAAACATTTTCACAGCAAGTGCATAAAACTTTTTCATATTTATTAATTTGTTATGCAAATTAGATCACTCATTTGATAGTATCGGGATCAACGATCTTAATTAAAACCCATTATTGCCCCAAATACCTGAGTTTCTCCAGTTTATAGTTTGGATCCTCCAGTTTGTGGTTGAGCAGCTGGACTCCTGACTGTCCTGGGTGATTGTAGCTCAGATCCAGCTCTCTCAGGTGTGAGGGGTTTGATCTCAGCGCTGAAGACAAATAACCACAGCCTTCCTCTGTCACCATACAACCAGACAACCTACAGACATGTATCAGTAGTAAACAAGGGTTGAAATAACTCATGTATCAACATAAGAATATGACAGTCAAACCTTAGTTTTTCCAGCTGACAGTTTGGACTCTTCAGTCCATCAGAGAGCAGCTTCACTCCTGAATCCTGCAGGTCATTGTTACTTAGATCCAGCTCTCTCAGGATACAGTTTGAGGATTGTAAAACTGATGACACAATTTCACAATCCTGATCAAAGATATTACTGCCAGTGAAACTGAAAGACAGCAGCACACAAGATAATTCAATTTGTAACCTCACTCTAGAACTGGTATTTTGATAATATCACTTTTATTCTTCTAATAATTAAATTTAGAAAACTCTATGCTATAACATGATTAAACACTCACATGGCTTTTCTGCAGTTGATCCCAGCTGGTATCAGTCTTCTTCTCCCCTCATCTGATGTGTTGTATTTCTTGAGGTCCAGTTCATCCAATGGCTCCTCTGACATCTGAAGCATGTAGGAGATTGTTGAGCAGTGAGCAGGAGAGAGTTTCTTCTCTGATTGTTTGTCTGATTTCACAAACTCCTGAATTTCTCTGGACAGAGTCTGATCTTTCACTTCCAGCAGACAGAGGAACAGATTGATGGATCTTTCTGTGGAGAGGCCTTGTCCACCTTTGATCTTCTCTTTAATGTACTGTGTGGTTTTCCTGATGCTCTCTGAGCTGTTCTCTGTGTGCATCAGTAGATCCTGTAAGAGTCTCTGATTGGACTCCAGTGAGACGCCCAGCAGGAACCGCAGGAACAGATCCAGCTGTCCATTCTCACGCTCAGTGGCTTCATCTACTGCTCCTTTAAGCAGATTATGCATTGGAACAATAACCTTAAGGGTCTCCATGGTGCTGTTTAAATAGCAATAAAACACATGGAAAGCAGCAAGAAACTCCTGAATGCTCAGATGAATGAAGCTGTAGACTTTCCTCTGATGAATCACAGATTCCTCCTTAAAGATCTCAGTGCAAATCCCAGAATACACTGAGGCATCTGTGACGTCTATGTCGCTCTCAATCAGGTCCTCCTCATAAAACATCATATTGCCCTTCATCAGCTGTTTGAAAGCCACTTCAGCAAGTTTCACAATCACTTCTCTGTTGGACTGCAGGAGTTTTTCTGGATCTCTCTCTTCATACTTCTGGTTCCTCATGTTGATCTGAATCAGCAGGAAGTGGATGTACATTTCAGTCAGAGTTTGAGGGATTTCTGCACTCAGATCTTCTTCCAGGAGCTTCTGAAGCACAGTGGATGAGATCCAGCAGAAGACGGGGATGTGGCACATGATGTGGAGGCTTCTTGCTCTTCTGATGTGTGAGATGATTCTGCTGGCTTGATGCTGGTCACCGATTCTCTTCCTGAAATATTCCTCCTTCTGAGGCTCATTGAATCCCTGAATTTCTGTCAGACGGTGGATGTATTTGGAGGGGATCTGACTGGCTGCTGCTGGTCTGGAGGTGATCCAGATGAGAGCAGAGGGAAGCAGCTCTCCTTTCATGAGCTTTGACATCAACACAGCCACTGATGAAGTCTCAGTCACATCACAAACTTTCTGAGCGTCTGAAAACATCAGTGTGATTCTGCTTTCATCCAGACCATCAAAGATAAACACAACTTTACACTCCTCATAAATCTGTGAGTCCAGATCTTGAAGTTCAGGATGAAAGTCCAGCAGAAGTCTGTGAAGACTGTACTGATGATCTCGGATCAAGTTCAGCTCTCGAAATGGAAGCACAAACATGAAATCTACATCCTGATTGGCTTTTCCCTCTGCCCAGTCCAGAATGAACTTCTGCACAGAGACGGTTTTTCCGATTCCAGCGATGCCTTTAGTAAGAACAGTCTTGATCTGGTCTTTGTCCTCAGATCCTGCTTCAGCTGAGGCTTTAAAGATGTCATTGCAATAGATTGGAGTGTCTTGTGAGGGTTGTGTTCTGGCTGTTTTCTCCATCTGTAAAACCTCATGCTCTTCATTCATTCCTTCTCTCTCTCCCTCTATGATGTAAAGCTGTGTGTAGATCCTGTTCAGGGCAGTTGGATTTTGTTTAAGCTTGGTTCCCTCAAATAATCTCTCATATTTGTTCTTCATATTTGTTTTGTGCTGGTCTTTGACTCTTTGTAGTTCATTATTTACTGGTTTATGCAGGTCTCCAGTCTGAGCAGAATTGGTTCCTGTTATGACTCTTTGTGTTCTGATTCTCTTTCTGGACTGAGAGCATTCGAAGTATTCTGATGGTCTAGACTGTCTGCAGAAACTGTGTACACAGGTAATAGAGATCGGATCTCTCAGAAACTGCTCACATACTCTACATTTGGACTGATCCTGGATCAGACCGTTTCTCAAACTGTTGAGTCAAATCAGTTTTGAAGCACAAAAAATTAAACACAAATGCAGATTACAAGTATTATTTGCACCAGATAGTGTTGTTAGCTCTGGCTCAGCTTTGCATTGGTAATTATGGCTACGAGTAATCAATAAAATCAGTAAATTTAAATTTGACTATAAATTTCATTATCAATCAGTTAGAGCTGTGCACATGAATTTTCCTCAGTGAATTGCTTACCTTTTATGTTTATACTATTAAATTTTAGAAATTCATGAAGTATTTTAAAGAAATCCACTTGCTAACATCAAGTCACCAATAAACTTAAAAAAAATAAAAAATAAAATTCACTCATCATAAAATTAAAGGGGACATTGGATGCAAAATTCACTTTTACATGGTCTTTGCGTATAAATATGTTTTAGCACTGTGTGTACACAACCACCCTACAATGATAAAAATACATTCACTACTTTTTTAATCCCCCAAAAACCTTGGCAGTCTCATTTATCAAGCCATTTTGATTTTCTGAGCACTAATTCATGTTACTCAGTCCCCGCCCACGGCTGCTGATGGACTGTCCCATATTAGCATATCTGTGCTCTCAGCCAGTTGTATGGTGTCCACTTTTTTCTCTGCGCCCGAGCAGCTGTAGTGACAACAATGTCTTGTGAGCAGTGTAGGTGTTTTGTAGTTGGATGTAAAAGTGAACATAAGAATCTTCATTCAATCTTCAGTGCATCAGAGCCACTGAGGACGTAGTTGATTGGTTTTTGTTTTTGACGGTAATGTGTCACTAAATACACCTAAATTAATTTATGTCTCCACAAATCATTTTACTCCAGACTGCTTTCTAAACAAGCCACAATTAAAGGCAGGTTTTTCTGAAAATTTAAAACTCAAGGATCGATCAGTACCCACTGTTCGTGATCCAGCTGCACCCACAGATGTAGTAAGTCTCACACTTTATATTTTATATGATTATTTGCAAATAGAAATAATCCATGGAAGACAGAGGTGGAGTTAGGAGAGCTCATTAGCATTTAAAGAGACATACGTACACCGAAACATGTCACAGTGAACAGAGCTGTTTTAACAAAGTAAAAAGAGTGTTGTTTAACTCAACCATTGAGGAATTTTTACCAAAATATGTTGAAGAACTTTCAGGAAGACCCTAAAGAATCATATCAACCTGTGGAAAATGGGCATCTGATGTCCCCTTTAATAAAAGCATTCAGCTATTCTCGATCTGTGTTTTTTAGTGAGATATTAAGTATCAGTCTTTTGTCTAACCTCAGGTCAGAGGTCACTGCTCCAAAGCTGAGATCCGAAGGCTTAAGTAAGAATGCTTGACTCTTCATAGACACACAGCTTGGTTCTGGAGATGTGGTTTTGGGTTTCTTCAGGCTTTTGACATCAATCAAAGGATTCAATCAATCTCCATTTATATATGATATGAGGTCTATTCTGTATCTGTGTATTGTCTTACCTGGGGTCAGAGGTCACTGCTTCATCACTGATATTAGGAGGCATAACTATAGATGCATTACTTTTCAAAGAGACACAGCTGGGTTCTGGAGAAGGCGCAGTGTACCTCTTCTCCATTTTCTCATTTAGACTCATTTTAGAGGCAGCATCCTTGTCCTCCAGCTCCTCACAGAGATTAGCCTTAGTTGTAGTGCTGTGCTGTTCTTCATTACTCTATACAAATAGGCCACTATTACGCATTTATGGAACACATTTGAAGAATTCACATTTTCCATAAAAAGAACAATAAACATAATATAATGGTGTGTCATGAAGTCAATTAAACTTTTTATTTTTATTTTGTTTTGACCATAAAAGCAGCTCTAATTTTAAATGATTTTCATTAATGCATTTAGACTTGACCTGCAAATATATTATAAATATTTTAATATAGTATAACACAGGTGTCTTGTTTATATATATATATATATATATATATATATATATATATATATATATATATATATATATATATATATATATATATATATATTCATTTTAACCTACTATTGAAATTTGTATTCATAAATATATTTACACACTGATTCACACACTGATAATTAATTCAAAGCCTGTAGGCATTATACAAATCCAAAATCAAATGTTTTTATGCTGGAGGTTTAAAGGCAATTTTGAACTGTATTTTTTTTGTAACAATTTCAAAATACATATATATTTTATAATCTGAACACAACAGTAAAAACATCAGAGTGTAAACTCTTCAGACCAGAAAACACACACACACACACACACACACACACACACACACACACACACACACACACACACACACACAAACCCCATAACCACCAGAAAAAAATGTGTTTATAGGGCAACATTAAAATAAATAAATAAATAAATAATAATGTTACAAAAATTAATAATAATAATAGTATAATAAAAACATTTCACACCTGTTCCTGAAGGGTAAATACATAAGTAATCAATTTAATAAGTGAACAAATGCAGCGTACAACAAATATATTTCTGTGGTTAAACTCATGTTCTCTGTTTGACAAAGTCTTTCAAGAGGAACACACAGATGCCGCACCCACTACACCTCAACAATAACCAAAAAAATGCAAAAAATCTCAGCACTGACAGTGAAATGATGTCACTGTTTTCAGCCAATAACACTTTTACACAAACATTTTACAATCTATTCAATATAATCTGGTATATTTTTTTCTGTAAGATATAATATTACTTCATCACTGTAGCTTACTTTGTTGTTGTAAAACACATTCATGGGGCACACTGTACAATACTTAGACAGGTCCAACAAATGTGAGCCAAGCAAGTGAACTCCTACAAAAAGGGCTTCACGTGGAAATATTTATAGCTTTAAACTGTAACATGTAGCTTTAAACATGTACTTACCATGAGAAGTATCCCACTGTTCAATGTTACTTTGTTCACCTCTTTTCTTGCCGATGAAAGCTGAACTATCTTTCTGCTTTCACTTCCACTGGAGCTGTTCTACCTGTTCTTCTTGTTTAACTCAGAATTCAAGGCGTAGCTTCATGAAGCATTTGACCCAAAAAGAAAAAGAAGGAAAAAAAGAAAATAAATACAGAGTTCAATAAAAACATATGTTTCAAAAATGCATGCTATAGTTTACTTTTTTTTACCCTGCTTACAGGAGAAACAATGGGGTTGTGATCAAAGCACAAACTATTAAACAGATTTTATTAAGACATCCAAATAGCATTTGAATAACATTTAGCATTATTGCATGTGTTACTGCAAGCAACACTGAATTTTTTTTTTTTAAAAATACTCTCATATTTTTACAGTTTTTACATTTAAAATTACAATAATTGTTTACAGTGCAGGCGCAAAAATCATCTTAAAATAAAGATCACATGATTGCATAAGTCACAAAAAAATCACGATAAAAAAACTGTTGAACTATATACAAAATTATATATAACTACTAGAGAATTGAAAACCAATAGAATATAAATTAGCCTACAGGATAATTCATCTCAACCAACTGGCACCATACAAAATTTAAAGGAAACATGACAGTGGTGATTCCGCATTCATTTGCTTAGGATG
Organism: allo-octoploid hybrid of Carassius auratus x Cyprinus carpio; assembly: GCA_024542945.1. Taxonomy (NCBI): domain Eukaryota; kingdom Metazoa; phylum Chordata; class Actinopteri; order Cypriniformes; species allo-octoploid hybrid of Carassius auratus x Cyprinus carpio. The sequence continues at coordinate 136,873 of CM044988.1, forward strand.
TACACAATCCAAACAATACATCTTATTTATTATATTACTGGATTATTGTTGCAATTCGCTCCTAGACATTCACATAAACAATGACAACAGATTTTAACAAAATTAAAAAGTAGGATATAACTTTATACTGCCATAAAGTGCATGCACTCAAGCAGTAAGCATGTGAAAATTTGTTATATATCTACAGTATATTTAAAATATTGGCATATATGTAATAATAATAATAATAACAATAATAATGTTTTATTTATATAGTGACTTTCAAGAACCCAAGGACGCTGTATATAATGTTGATAGATTACATACTAACAAGTTAAGCTCAGTAAAAGTCATTAGTGATTGCCAGTTTTCAATGAGTAGGAGCAAGTCCAACTGTCTCTCAATGATAATGTCATCAGCAGTGTAATGTTGTTGGCTGAGGAACGAGTGTTCAGTAGAGCATAGTTATGTCTAAGGGCCAAATGAGTTTTACTGCACTGAGAGAAATTAACAAGTCATGAGTAATTCGCTTTATTAATAATGAAAAACACTGACTTACACAATTTGAGATTCACAAAATAATGGGGTCAAATACACACCCTCTGCTCGTGCGTTTGGCTTGATATGGTTCACACACAGCAATTGTGCACAAACTCTTTCAACTCAGTGACTGAATCTAGAGCTATCCATAACCATTTGGATGTATCTGTGTCCTCCTCCTTTTATAATTCATGACGACCAAGTTTGTAAATCTCAACGGGACATTACCGGTGACTATTTTATTATTAGTTTTCTTTGCTAAAGAAAATATAAATTATATTATATGAACAGATGTACATTGTCATCCAAGTATGATTTTATGCTATATTCACCAGGAAAGACATCTGCATGACTAAGTATCAGAATCGCTACTAAAGAATTAAATGCGTGATACACCATATAATGAAAAGCATGCTCATGCTTCACTCAAGATTCGGTTACCGGATGTATGGAGGGATTATTTGGTCAGATTATAAACTAAAAGTCTAAAACTAAAAGTCTTAAACCAAAACTAAAAATCTAAATTTGAAACTTAAAGTCCAAGTCGAAAATTAATTTGGGGCTTGCTGGTTTAATTGTTATCTCAAATGTCATTGGTTACTCCCCTTTTCCTAAAGTCAGTATTGGACGTCTGTTATAAGATGATTAATAATTCACTTGACTTGACACATGGCTTCATCAGTGGACCAGATACATGTGAGTTATCATTTATTTTGCTTGTTTTATTTATTTTTGTCTTTATTTAATGTAATTTAATGCATTGTTCATAGAGTAGATCTTTTCCAGATACTTCATTAACAGGAAGTCTTCTGATTATTAGTGATTGCAGTCTTGCGATGATAAGAGATACACACATGAACCCTTTTTACAGGCTGTAATAACACACACACACACACACACACACACACACACACACACACACACACACACATAAAGCTAAAGGAATGACCGAAAAGTGTTTAAAAAGTGTTTTATCTTTAATCTTGTAAATAGATACATCATAATATTGGAAGGTTTAGTCTGTGTTCCTATAAAACACAGGTTTCATCATGTTTGCATTTGATTTACAGTCTTACTATTCATCTACTATCAAGATCAGTCTTGTAATACTTTCAATCCCAATGTATTTAATTATGTTTCATATATATAAAATGTTATATATATATATATATATATATATATATATATATATATATATATATATAATTATTATTTTTTTTTGTATTTTTTTTTTTGTATTTGCAGGTCATGTACGTGAATGCAGAAAATAACAACCGGGCCAAGACATCATACCTATTCTTCTCAGAAGCAGTCCAGAAATTTGGCATACTGTCAAGGCAAGTACAGTGAAGAAAAAACATTTGAATTTTTTTTTCTTCTGGAAATGTATTGCATTTTTTTTTTTTTTTCTTTAAATCAGGGTCATGGGAGACCAAGGACTGGAGGATGTACAGATTGCCAGGTTTATGTTTTCTTCAAGAGGCACTGAGCAACATAGTTTCATATCTGGTAAAAGTGTCCATAATCAAAGGTAAAGAAATATGAGGTATGGTGAACCTGTTTTAGTTACCCTTTCACAACACTGCTGTTTATGTGTTAATCTAAGTGGATTTTTAATAATGTATATTGAATGGTATTGAAAGCAACATTTAAATCCCAAATATGTAAAGAGTAATGTAGAGTCATCTGGTAAATCAAGGTCAAGTTCTACAGAAGCACAATCACAAATATGTGAGATCGTAGTAAAAAATATTTTGAAATATAGAAATCTTAAAGATTTTAATTTTAATTTCTAGATGCCCGAAAGCCTTTAGTCAGAGAACATTCTCGACCAATGAAATCTCTAGAATCAGCTGCGGGGCGGGATTTGTGCTTAACTGAGTCAGAGGCTATATTTCAGTTATGCGTATTAATGAATTTTACTATGGCTGATCAATGTTTTCACAAGAGGTTTTTCAGTTATACACATAAATGAATTTCATTAACGGTTATCAATGTGTTCATTTCACTAGTGTTTGTAAGATTCTTTTCAATACTTATGGCTTATAAGTCCCCTAGATATACATAAACACTGTTCAGTGTAAATAAATCATCGTTTGGTTGCGTACTCCTCTCATAAATTGTATTTAATAATGATCAGGTTTGAACATTTCCTAAAGGCACACGATCACATTTATATAAATATAAATTGAGCTATTTGTGGACACATTCAGCATCTCATATAAACATTGACATAAAGTCAGCAACAGGGTTCTTTCTTTTTTTTCCTTTTTTTTTTCTGAGAAGGTAAATGACCAGGAGGTGGCAACATTTCCAGAGCATCTGCTCATGCAATGACTCCTGTTTAGACTGGAGAGTTTATATGTGTGACACTCATTTATGATCACTCTCTCTCTCTCTCTCTCTCTCTCTCTCTCTCTCACACACACACACACACACACACACACACACACACACACAAGTCTCAGACTCTGGACTTCTGTTTGCAGATGATGAAACTCTTTAAACACCAGATCAGACACACAGTTCATGACACTCATCCTATTAACCTGGCATGATGAACATGGGTTTCCACTTCCAAATCATTAATAAACATGTGCAGACAGTACAGCTATCATTGTTAGGTTATTCTGAGGTTAAGATGAGTAATAACATATAGCAGGATACATAATACAGAAACAACTCGACTCATTGGCTGATCTCATACTCTTCCCTTTACAGCGTTTTGAATTAGGAGGTATCAAATCTACCCCTGACATTGACTTTTGTGTTAAAACATATTGATTTAAAATTATGTTTAAGATCACCAATCAACAGTTGTTGCTGATAATAATGAAGAACATTTGTTGCGGTTTTCTACTTCCATGCAGTTTGTTGCATCGTAGCAAACACTTCAGTGCAGTATAAGAGCGTCATGTCTGGTTTTTCTGTGTATATCTGTGTTTTATTGTAATGTCTGTCGTAAGTTTTATTAGTTTCTTTTTCTCTGCCAGAGTGAGACCTCAGTCCTACACACTAAATGTTTATTTAGACAATGAAGATTTTATCTAAATGAAGACTTGTATTGTTTTCATAAAAAGATAATTACAATTACTGAGGACAAACCCAAACGCCTACCAGAAGACAATTCACATTTCAGAATAAACTTCTGTGGTTCTTAAATTGCAGTAATTAACCGTACATGTTTGACATGTTTAGATGTGAAATCAGATGTTTTTGCAGCAGGAGGTATTTAATGTATGTAGGATTTTTATGTTGTGCACATAAACAGTTCCCACAAAGCCAAACCACCACAGAAACACGAGATTGAGTTATTGATGCCACACTGAGTTTACTAAAACAGATAAGCTCTCTGTGGTGTGTGTGTGTGTGTGCATGTGTGTGTGTGTGTGTGTGTGTGTGTGTGTGATAAAGAGAGGAGGAGTGTTAAACAGTGATCCAGACAGAGAAAGGTCTCCAGTCCATCATGAACATCCGAAACGCAGCGCTGATTCTCTCTGCTGTCCTGCACACGGGTGAAACTGCTTCTCTCTGCCTTTCATTTTTAATATTTATTATTCAGGGCTTACTAGTTTAGTATTCTAAGTGTTTAATAATAATTACTCAGATGCCAAAGTTTTAATTTTTAAAACTTAACTAATTATTAATCTTATTTTGTGCCATATTTTCAGTTTAACTTAAGTTAGTCTTAATTGTTCATAAATACTTTTTGTTTGCATCTTTGAAATATGACTTTTTTTTAATGGTTTCAGTAGTAGTTTTAGTTTAGTTAAAATATCACTTGTAATCCAGAGTAACACATTTTAATGACACTTTATCAGAAAACGAGCACCGTGATTGGTTGTTTTGCATGTACTGTATGACGGCAGCTTTATTTCATTTAAAGTTTTTTTTTTTTTTTTTTTTTTTTACTGATGTAATCATGTATTTGAAGATTAAATCACTGATTAAATCACATCACTTATAAATCTGCATATTTCCGTTAAACATTCAAGCCCTGTTTTTATTTCTGTTAATAGAAAAAAACATGTAAGTGCTAGTTTGAATCTTTGTAATGGTTTTCATCAAGGATAATAATCTTGTGTGTTCACTTGTGTTCCTTCGTCTGTTGTTGCACTGAGGTTTATATATTTTTTGCTTGAGCCATAATGTGATAAATCACACATCCATTATTGTAAGATCAGTGGATGAGTTTTTAATGTGGTCAGAGCTGATTATCTGATGCACTCTTTCAAAGTCACTTTAAAATGATTGAGCAAATGGGCTTAAATCACATTCGTTGGTTTAATTTGCTCATGAATAGTTTGTGTTGTCCTAAAAGCAGAATGTGAGGAGTTTGATTTTGGTTGTGTTTGTTTACCAGAGCAGGACTGAAGGTCAGCAAGAGCGACGGGAGTACAGGGTTCATCTGACATAGACTTCAAAATTAAATCTTCTTTGTTTTCTGATATTATACTAAATAGATTTTCTCAAACATGTCATGTAACTTCCAGTGAAGCATTGAGTCGTAGGTTGAGATGTGTGCAGTAATGTGTGATTGACTCGAGCGTCAGTGTTGTTTGCTCATGGCAGTATGGGGTCAGAGTCCCATCGTGTCCGTTCGGCCGAAGACAGCTGCTGTTAAACTCGGCGAGACGGTCAGCTTCTCCTGCCGCGTGACCAGCGGATCACAACCCGTCCAGCTGGAGTGGAAGAGGACCAACAACCAGCCGCTGGGAGGTGCCTTCACATCACTAACATCTGAGAAAAACAGACCCTACGCAATCACCTACAGACAGAGCAAACACACTCATTAATACACTCTCAGAAAAAAAGGTACGAAAGCTGTCACTGGGGCAGTACCTTTTCAAAAGGCACACCTTTGTACCTAAAGAGTCCGTATTGGTCCATGATGATACATATTAGCATCTAAAGTGTACATCAGAGTACCTAAAAGGTACAAAAGTGTACCTTTTGAAAAGGTTCCACCCCAGTGGCAGCTTTTGTACCTTTTTTTCTGGATTTACATCAGCTGATTCTCCTAGACATTAGATCAAATGAGTTTCAGAAGAAACATCTCAACAGTATCGTGCACAGAACTGTTTGCAATCAAAAGTCTGAGATCTTAACATAAACTCAAACATTTCTCACCAAACTCTTTCAAGAAAAATATGAGTTATGCTATTGCAGATGAAATATCTGAAACAAAGCTGATACTAAATGAAGAATAGTCTTTAAGTCTCCTGAGAACAGAAAGAGTCGGTTTGGTTAGTGACAGGACAGGGGACACATCAGATCACTGCTTTAATGGATTTATGTGTTATGGTTTATTTTGTCTCAGATAACGTGAAGCTTGGACCTGATGGTGCCATCCTGACCATCACTGATGTCCGTCTCAGTAACCAGGGCGGGTATCGCTGCATCGCCACCAATGCTCAGGGAAAAGGGACGAACACGGCCTCCCTGACCATCAGACGTGAGTCCAGCGTGTGTTTCTCTGAATAAATCACCAGTGTTTACCTCTCAGCACAAGTCAAAGTTATTATCAACAACACAAACCAGTGCTAAGACATAACTAGCCTGAAAAAAATAGTATCATAAACTAAAAAAAAAGAGAAAAAAATAATGAAAACAGAGATTAAATACTTGTTTATTTATGTTCATGTTTGATTCAGTGAAAAAATGAGGAAACAGATTTACTCAAACATGATATGTGTGATCTGCACAACTAAATGTTTTGTCCTCTAAATGTATTTCTGTGCTTTTGATTAAAGTAAAAGCAAAAACAAGTAATTAAACGCAGTTTGAAAGTAATTATTATTATTTAGTTTTTTGTTTTTGTTGTTGTTGTTTTCTGTTAAAATAACTATTCAATTAGACGAGAAAAGTCACTTTTTTATATATGTAAACATACAAAACACATTTTTTATTTGTATTTTTATTTCTGCTGAGATGTCGGGGGTGGAAACTTAAAGTAATATTCTAATGAATTAAAAATGAAACTAAATAATATCCGAAAGATATGAATTTAATAAATACTACAACTAAATAAAACTAACCTGAACCAAATCTAAACTGCAAAACAACATAATTTAAAACTGAATTCTTCAAAGCCAGATGGATCCTGGTATCAGAGTGTGTTTGTTGATGCAGAGCCTCCAGAGGTGCGCGTGGAGCCATCCGCGCCGCTGTCGGTTCACGCAGGAGAGAGTGTGACTCTGGAGTGCAGCGTCACGGGGAAGCCCCGCCCCTCCATCAGCTGGACCAAACAGGGAAGTGAGGCGGAGCTTGTTTCCACGACAACAGACACCACAGCATCACTACAGGTGGTTTGGGATTTATCAATTCATCTTTACTGTATCCTGCCTGATCTGCACGTCTCAACATTGTCTGTTTCTCCCACCAAAGGTGACAGTGATGTCAGCAGAGGATGCTGGAATATTTGTGTGCCGCGCTCAGAGCAGGGAGGGGCTTGCTGAGGGGCGGGTGGAGCTCAGGCTGGAGGGCGGAGCCTCTGCTGGCATGTTTCCCCAGGCCTCAGTTACAGAAACAGATCTGACAGCCGTGGAGGGTCAGAGCGTGACCATGCACTGCCACGCCACCGGTAAACACACACACACACACACACACACACACACACACACACACACACACATTGGTACTGGTGGTTTACGGGCACTATCCATAGGTGTAATGGTTTTTATACTGTACAAACTGTCATTTCTATCTCCTACACCAACCCTAAATCTAAACCTACCCCTCACAGAAAACTTTGTGAATTTTTAGATTAAAAAAGAAACAAATTCAAAAGCCTTTTGAATTACAGAGACACAGGTAGTGTTCTCATACACCACCTTCATATTGTAATACCTGTATTATACCCATGTCATTATACAAATTTGTGTCCTCATAAACTACCCAAACCAGTGCGCGCACACACACACACACACACACACGCACACGCACACACACACACATGCACACACACACACACACACACACACGCACACACACGCACACACACACACACTTTTTCTGCATGTTGAAGTTTGCTGATGTTGGGTTGGATGTCTATTCAAATACTGTTTAGTGCGGTGAACACAAATCTGTGTAATTCACTGTATTCATCAACTCATTATTATTTCTCTTAATTTTTCTCAGGCTCACCCACTCCAGTCATCTCCTGGTCCAAACTGCGGGCACCGTTGCCGTGGCAACACCGGGTGAGCGGCGGGAGTCTGACCCTCAATAACGTGGGTCGACAGGACTCAGGTACAGTCGCTCTGTAAGTGGGAAAAACTGTGCCTAATATTACGTTCTAGTGGACTCATTCGGGTCTCTCTGTGTGTCAGGCCAGTACATCTGTAATGCCACGAACGCTCTGGGCTTCAGCGAGGCCTACGTGCAGCTGGAGGTGGACTGTGAGTGACTGAAATACTGTCTTATCTCTGCTGACCTTGTCATCGTTTACATTTGAGTCAGATCTGATGCTTGCGCTCTGTGAGCTGGTCACTGGTCAGTGTGACGGTAAACGTTGACTTCGTCAGGCTGATACTGTAGGAAACTCATGTCAGCTGCGGTCACTGGACTTCAGTCATATTCTGGGAAAGTAAATACATGGGAAGCTGAAAAAGAGCAATCAGGTGGAGTTTAGTTTCAGATAGATGAAGAAGAGTATAACTGTGTTTGATAACAGCATTAACCTCAGACTAAACCAGTCACACAGTGTGTGTGTGCAAATGATAATAAAGTGTGCGGAAACATCACTTAGTTTACATCAACACTCAATTTACACTTTTCATGAGAATACATGTCCACGTCACATTTCACATCAAAATAAATAAACAGATGATTCTGCAAAAGGAAAATTAAGTTTTAAGATCATTATATTGTTTTGGTTACGTTATATTTTAGGATAATTAAACACAATACAGTAAAACACCCTAGATGTAAAACATTAATACCTTAAAATTTAATGATAAAAATGTATATTGTTAGTATTATGTATGTATGTAGTTTTATGAGAATTTAACACAATAAAATAAAAAGAACTTTAATACACTGATTTTAAACTTTTTATACATTTATAAAAAAGTACATTACAAAACATTATTATTAATAATATTATTATATGACAGTTAATCCAAATAGTTGAATATCTTAACTATTTAAATTTACTGTAGGAATACATAAAAAATAGTTATAGAATTTAATTATGATAGAATATGGAATAGAATAATTTAACAAATAGTTTAATACACCTGTTTACAAAATTTTTAATTTTAAAATGATTATAAAAATGATTAGTGTTATTATGTGTATGTACTTTTCATGACAGTTATACAATACAGTAAAAATACTCCCTTTTTAATAACTAATATAATGATAATTAAACAGTGCAGTAAACTTACAATAATATACATTTAAAAAAAAATTCAAAAATACAAATATTTGTGTGTATTTATTTGTAAGACAATTAAACACAATACAGTAACAATACTTTAAAACACTGGTTTAAAATCTAAAAATACATTTCGTATGCAAACAACACATTTTGATTATTATTTTGTATTTATTTTTAAGTACAGTAAAGAATACTGTAAAATTAGGAATATATATATATATATATATATATATATATATATATGTGTGTGTGTGTGTTCCAATAATAACTCCTAAGACCCCTAATTTCCTATTGATTTATGGTATTTTGTGGTGAAATATGTTCTGGTCCTCAGCGCCTCCGTACGCCACCACACTGACGGATGAGACTGTGGCTAGTCCCGGCGACGCTCTGCGTCTGCAGTGTCTTGCTCACGGCACTCATCCAATCCGCTTCCGCTGGACGCGTGTGGGCGGAGCCTCTATGTCGCCGGGGGCGGAGACCACCAAAGACGGCCTGCTGAAGATCGCGCAGCTCAAAGTATCGGACAGCGGCACGTATAAGTGCGTGGCGACCAATCACGTGGGCTCCAGTGAAGCGCTGGCCAAAGTCACTGTGAGAGGTGCGTCAAACTCAGAGGAGACTTAGTCAAACATAAATTAATTTGGAAGTCACTAGCAATCCATTATGTGGTTAAAATAATAGTGTTTATGTCATTAAATGCTCAGTTCTTCTCTCCTTTGCTTTGACCTCCCAACAGCTTAATTACAGACCTGCTGATTATAGAAATCTGCCCGTTAATTAGGAGGACATTAGAGACTTCAGACCTACAAGACGATGAAGAGACCAAATTTGAAGTTTTGCTATGGTGTTCAAAACATCGGAAAACATGTTTTGTTTGTTTATATTCTGACATTTTGAATATTTCTGTAATGGCACGATCGAAAGATGCTTTCAATTTGGCATTCAAGTCAGATAAACACATAATAAAGTTAATAATAATGGCTGTGTGTTTATCTTCCATTGGATTTCCACACCAGATTCAAAAATCCTAAGACTGACTGTGGACATTTCCTGGCCATTATTTCAATATTGCCGAAAAATATCCAGATTTGGCTTTGTTTTCCTGTTTTCATACACTCTGTATTTGACATATGTGATGTCATACAGCGATCGGTCTGTGCAGAGCAAACAGCCAAAACCTGCATATTTTAGGATATTTAAGCTGGAGGTTTCACTGAGACAAATCAGCTAATGCTGATCACACCATGAAAAGAATCAAATTTGCAGGTTACCTCTCATGGACTTTTCTCAATTCTGCCTTTCGTGGAAAACATCATGGGCTATATATATATATATATATATATATATATACATTACATGTAAACAGCAGCTTTCATTTCCTCATGCAAGAAAAGGTTAGTGAATTTGAACCAGTTTGAATCTGTCTTCCAAAAGAGGTTGTTTCTCTGGTCTTAATCTGCTCTCAGTTAGTCAAGTCACCTCTATTTATCAATCAATCAATCAATTCTCTTCATTTCAGTCCTTACAGACAACTTTTCACAAAAAAATTAAATAAACGAACATCATTTCTGAAAAAGGTGTAGGCAGAAGCCTTGCATATTATGCCAACCCTTTATATTTAATGATGTACTTCACTTTTTCACTAGATTTGATAATACAAGATAAACAAAAGTTACATAATACATTTCCCAAAATCTACATATACAAACATACATAATTACAGAAATACACATTCCAGCTATTACTTCAATATTTTAAATAATAGTTACACAATTTATTGATAATGAGACATATAAGTATTTAACACCATGTTTTTAAACGTTTACTTAAAATTGCTTTACTTAAGTGAATTACATCATTTTAATTCCTTTTCACAATTATTCCATAGATTTTCCCCTTTGACAGATATACACCTGTTTTAGCATTAGTTCTTGCCCTTACTTTTTAAACATAGACATTCCTCTTAGTTTATATTGACTTGCTCTTGTTTGAACAGCCTCTGAATACAACTTGGGAGTAAATTATTATAAACTTTGTACATGTGCTGTACAGTATATAAATCAACTAAATCATCTATTTTTAAAGCATGTAATTTGATAATTTGCTTGTTGGTTCATAATAATCAACCTAATAATCAAAAAGTTTTTTCATTCAGAGTATGTTTGTTTTATGTAATATTGCAATGAATTTGGACATTTTTGTCTTTACATAATTTATATGAAGTTTCCAACATTGTTTATGATCAATAACAACTCACAAAAATTTATTTTCATACACTCTTTCTATTTCCTCATTGCCAGTCCTTATTTTAACTTTATTGTTACTTTGTCAGTTACTAAATATTATAAACTTTGTTTTACATAAATTCAATGAAAGTCTATTATCATCAAAACATTTTTTTTTAACTCATCTATTCGATTTCCACTGTGTTCAGAAGCTGTTGCAATTTTTTCTCGGAAAAATATAAATTTGTATCATCAGCAAACAAAACCATTTTTAATTCTTCAGAAACTTTGCAAATATAATTTATATACAATACAAACAATTTGGGGTCTAGCACCGAACCTTGTGGAATACCACAAGTAACTTTCCTTAAATCTGATTTAACACTATTTATTTGTACAAATTGATATCTGTCAATGGTGTACATGGTGGCTTTATACACAACCTAAAAATAATTACATGATGAAGCTATGATGATTTTCGGGCAGCGTGTTTCTTCTGGTGGGTCTGAAAACCCCATTTAAAAGTGAATCTCCCACCGCAGATGGAGCAGCAGTAAGGTTTCTCTCCAGTATGATGTTACTCATGGACCTTAAGGACGTTTGATCGAGTGAAAGCCTTGTCACATTATGAACATTTAAAAGGTTTTTCCCCTCTATGAATCATATGGTGTTTTTAAGTCAGCTGTCTTCAGATAACTCTTCCCACAATCACTACAGTGATACGGTCTTTCTCCTGTGTGACGTCTCTGATGAACTTTGAAAGCAAATGAACTACTGTAGCAAAGCCCTTCCCGCAGTAGGAGCACAGGTACGGTTTCTCTCCGGTGTGAATCCTCTCATGGCTTTCCTGGTGAGTCGAATGACGGAGGCGTTTCTCACAGTGTGAACACTGATACGGTTTCTCATCAGAGTGCATTTTGTGGTGTAACTATAGAGAAGCTGAGCTTATAAAAGATTTTCCACATTCACTGCACTGATATGCTTTCTCACTGGTGTACATGAGTAGATGGTTCTTCAGAGCCGATCTGAGACTGAAGCTCTTCTTGCAGTGAGGGCACATGTACGGCTTTTCACCAGTGTGGGTTCTCTTATTAATAGAAAGATTTCTATTGTTGCGAAAATACTTGTCACATTCACTGCAGTGGAAAGACCTGTCCTTGTGTGTCTTTATATAAGCTCTCATATTATAAAGAGTGGTGAAAAAAACCTTCCTGCACTGTATACAGCGAAACTCCTTCTTCACGCTGTGCTCTTTTGAATGAAGTTTTTCTCTTTGATGTAGGAAAACTGATGTTGCAGATCTTGCAGGTGAAGTCTTTCTGTTTCTGTGTGTTTTCTCTCGTGTCTTGTTAAATTGCCCTGTTTGCTGAATGTTTTTCCACAGGTGATACAGGAGAAACTCTTCTTTGTCCTTTGGCTGTAGATGTAGTTTCTCCATCCGAAGATGAACCAGCATTATCACCTGAAATGAAAAAACTGGGCATAAGATATCTTAAATTTTCTTTAAATTCTAGAGCTTAACGATCAGTCAAAATAAAACTGAAATTATCCTAGTGCGGTTGTCAAACTGCAAAGTCTGTGATTTAAATAAATACAAAGTCTGATGTGTGGCGCTCTGATATTTCCAGTGTTGCCAGATTGGGTAGATAATTTCTGGGCCAAAAGCTCTCAATCAATAGACGTTAATTTTTTAATTATGCAAATTCACGGCTTTCTGTATAAGACAGGAGAAATGCAGGAAACACATGAAGAATCAAACGAGTGCAGTAAAGGACTATGAGGAGGGCTTCAACAAACCTAAGTTCTCTTATTAAAACACTGTAACTCAGTGGCGCACATGGATATATATATATATATATATATATATATATATATATATATATATATATATATATATATATATATATATATATCAGAATCAGAAAGAGCTTTATTGCCTTTATTGTTCACACACACAAGTAATTTGTTTCATTGTTAGTAGCTTCCGGTACAGAAAATACAAACAAGGTGCAGACATACATACAAAAGGGAGAACAGACAATAAAGTATAGATAACCATAGTAATAAAAATACACAAAAAAAAATGTACATAGACAGAACTGTGAATGTGCATACAGATGTGCAGTACTGAGGTGTGTTATGTGCTGTTCAGGTGTGATATGGCCTGGGGAAAAAACTGTTCTTGTGTCTGGCTGTTTTTGGTGGTCAGTGCTCTGTAGCGCCGCCAGAGGGCACCAGTTCAAAGAGAGAGTGGGCAGGGTGTGAGGGATCCAGAGTGATGTTCTTAGCCCTTTTCCTCACTCTGGAGATGTAAAGATCTTGGGCAGAGGGGCATATGTGTGTGTGTGTGTGTGTGTGTGTGTGTGTGTGTGTGTGTGTGTGTGTGTGTGTGTGTGTGTGTGTGTGTGTGTATGTGTGTGTTTATTTATTTATTTCCGATAGACAAACGGAGAGAGTGATACAATAAATTGCATGTTTTATTGCTTTACAAAGTTTCACTGTAGGCTATGCTGAGATAGTATGTGTGGCTATTGGTAAGTAAACACGGGCTTGACTCCCATTGCGCTCATACGACTGTAAATAGACTATACAATAATGTTAATGTAAAATACATGAATAAATAAATCTATGATTATCATCGTTTTTTTTTTTTTTTTTTTTTTTTTTGCATCTTCGGAGTGATTTGACTTTTTATATTTTTGTTACGTAAAATATTTCAAGGAGTCTGTGTGTGTGTGTGTGTGTGTGTGTGTGTGTCTATTTGTTTGTTTTATCTAAACTTGTGTGGACCAATATGTCCTCATTTATATTGTGAAATACTCTGACAACCCACTAGTGAGGACAATCTACTGTTATAATTATCAGCCAAAAGATGTTTTATTTGAATCTAGTGTTTTGCACATGTTTCTGTGATGGGTGAGTTTAGGGGTAGGGGTTGTTTAGTTGACAGAAAATATCATTAACCAGACATAAAATTTGTGGAAATCTATGCAATGCCCTCACTAAGATACAAACAGTGTGTTTTCACGTGATCACCACTAGATGGCAATATCGACAGACAGGAATACAAACCAACACATCTGGCTGAACATCCACTGAAAACCCAGCTGGATCGAATGAAAAAGATTTAAACACATAAGTAAAGCCATCTAAAAATTGGGCAGTAGCAGCAGTTCAGTCTGTTTGGTTGGGGAATTTATTGAACCAGTTATCTGGAGCGAGCATCTCAATAATTCACTGATGATTGACGCATGAGAAATAAACTGCAATAGTTGTCTCAAGAGTTTCCGCTGGGTGAGAGTAATAAAGGTTCTGGTCTGGTCACTTCCTGCCCAAAGGTCATGTCAACATCTTTATCTCTGTCTCTTGTCTCTATTCTTTGCTCCTCTGATGCAAGTTTCTCTGCCACTGAATCACACGCCCCGCCCCTCAGATATGATATTGGCAGATTTTTCTGCTGATATGTGCATTCATTTGTTCACTGCACACCATGAAAGTATTAAAGGCCTTGCATTGATTATGTGTTTTTTCCCTTTCTCAAACACACACACACACACACACATGCAATCTGTCAAAACTGCTGGAAAGGAAACATCTGCTCATCTGAAATCCCGCCCCCTCACTTAGAGACAGAAGAATGACTGCAGGGTGGACCGGTCGATTAACTTTTATTCTCTCTGAGCCTTTTAACTTTTATCTAGCAAGGCTTTTTGGAATCTAAATATTTAATGCATTAGTCTATTAAGAAACAGTAATTCTGCTTACACACACGTTTAACTGTAAATAAGGACGTCACTCTAAACAGTTTTATTGATATATAAATCTATACTGAGCCATATCCTACTCCTGAAAAATGTTTTGCACTCACAGGAAATTTTGTGAGGACATTTAACTAGAGCTTTCCAGAATTGTTTTATGAACATAAAGTTCAAAAGATCATCATTAAAGAGGGCGGAGTCTGTGATCTGAAAGTCACGCCCACTGGGCGGAGTCTGATTCTGTGTGGCTGCAACCTCAGCAATTCACATCATTAAGATTTAAAAAAAAAATGCCTTATTTTCAATATTTCTATTCAGTACCACAATGAGATTGTGTCTAAATGAAATGCTGCGACCAATTTAATGTGTCTGTTCTTAATAAAAATGTAAAAATGTTAAATTCATTCAAGACAATTCTTACTGACTGCAAACTTTTGACCGGTAGTAGCCCATGCTCATGTTGGAGGGCATGAGGAAGTGGAACAATTATATGCTTATTTTTCACTGTGTCTGAGCAGGAAGTGACCAATAGTCTGATTTTGGAGCGTTTCCTAAGGAATAGGTGGAGTGACTTCAGTTTCCACCTGGAACAAACTGATAATCACATCATAAACACAAGAGCCATTAAAAAATCAACTCACGCACGCCTGTGAGCAGCTTACTGTCCCATCCGTTTATCATGTTGTTTTAATCAGGATCTCAAACTGAACACGCCGCAGGAAAGTTACAGTGACTCTATGAAGCTCATGAATATTTAATGAGACAAAAACGGTTCTGTTTATAACCGTTGTGTTGCTAAGCAACTATTTGTAACATTCTAGCCAAATGTAAAGCACTCATGCAATGTTGGCACCGTGTCACATGATTTATCAACTGTGCGTTACCATGGTTACTATTTCCACTCAAACCAAAGAAGAGAGGAAGTGAAGGTGGCACTTTGTTGTGTCAGAGAGTCATTCATACACTTTTACAGAACACACACACATAAGACAGCAACAACAGGAACAAACTGTTGTGTGTTGTGTAAACAGACAGCATATAAAGAGAGAAACTGAAATGGAAAGTTCATACACACAAAACTTCAACAGACAAAATAATCCAGTGTGGAAAAACTGTGGTGCTTCCAAACCACAAATCATATGGTATTATGTATGTATTTTTGTCTGTGTGTGTGTTCATAACGTCATCAATGCATCCAGATGAGCTGATGAAAATATGAAGTGCTTTGCTTGTATCAGTTTGCAAACTTTATTGGAACGTTACATTTGAATGTTCTCTGGACGTTCTAAAAAATAAGTAGTGACATTTATAAAAACAGATGATAAACGTCTAAAGTTTCAGAAAAAAAAAAAACATCCCATGAACAACGCATAAATACTCTTTTGAAAACATTTATAAAACCAAATAACGTCAAACATACTATTAATATTACAGAAGAAACAAGGGTTCATAACTTCTGAGAGAACCTTGCCAGGACGTTCTGAGAACATTTTCTGTCGGCTGTGAAAGTGGCACATGCACAGAGATGCTGGACACACTCGTGAGAGAGACAGAAGCGAAACACTGACGCTCGTCTATTTAAACGCTGCACGTTTCAGGTTCATTTAATGGCACAAGAAAATTCTGAGTGAACGGAAATTAAACTTTAATTCCGTCATTACCTGTAATTGGGTTTGCTGTTGTTCTTCTGTGTTTTTTATTTTATTTATTTTTTTACCTAAAAAGGCTTTGCAGTGGAAGTGAAGTGTTGTGTTGATGTTTTTAGAATTCGTCTCAATATGGAAGAATCCCTTTATAAATATGACATGATTAGACACTTGTTGTCTTGGATGTTACACTGACGTCATGGAGATCTTAAACCTCATCAGCACAAAACTCAGCTGACCCATGACTCTCTGGCTGAAAATATATACAGCACAAGTGCAGTTAGTGAAGAGAAAGATCCGGCATCTTATGAGGCTGAAATTCTGTCTTTCTTCCAGGCTTTTCCCATGATTGAGCGCACTGTCAAACCAAGCTAACAAAAATATGTTCTAAGAAAGTTCAGCTACTGTACCCATCAAGTTCTAAAAATGTTATTTATGAATGTTCTCTGAACTTTCCAAACATCCCATTTTTAAAACATAATGGGAACGTTACTTTTGAATGTTCTCTGAACAAATAGTAAAATTTAAAGAATATTAGTCCAAAAAAGGTTCCATGAACAATTTATAAATAACGTTTTTGTGCTAACGTTTTTAGAACATTAGTAAAGATCAGATAACTTTGAATGAACATTCTACCAATGTTCCTGGAAGAACGTTTGTTCACAGCTTTCACAGATCTCATGACCAGTGGCTTATAAGAACATCTGATGTGTCGTCACTAGTTGAAAAGGCTCAGAAATGGTCCAGATGATGTTTGTCTGTAAATGAAATGATGAGGCTGTTTAGGGGTCAAAGGTCAAGTTAGGAGATAGAAGAGATCAGTCACCTTTAACCTGAAAAACAATGATATAGTGTCATATAAGTAACATGAATGTTCAGATGTAACTCTGCTCATATTCTCACTTAGACTTGAAAGAACTATCGGAAGTAATTACGAAACATCCTCAGGATATTACATCAGTACGAATGGTTGCAGTCGTCCAAGTCTATCAGAACCCAGTAAACCCGGAGACTGAAACACGAAGGACGAGAACGAAGAGTCAACTGGAAACTTTCTGGAATACGAATTTCATATATCACAAACCAAGACCTAAACAGACAGGAATCTCACAGCAGTTACGATGTTTCCTAACACACAGCTGAAGTGGACACTTCTTCTTTTTGGTGAGTAGATGCTTCACTGTCTTCATGTGTGTGATGAATATCTTTAAGTTAAAGATAATAATAATACAGTGTGCAGCCAAAAATCTGTTAGAAATACATCTTTCTGATGAGTTGTTCCCGCGGACTGCACGCAAAAACAAATCCAGCACGACTAGTATAGTCTGGTTCACTAAGAAATTGCTCTTATGAGCCAGTTCTTTTTAGTGAATCACTCATCTATATACCCGTATACAGGGCCATGCACAGACATTTTGAGGGGCAGTGGCCCGAACCAAAAAAAGGAGCACAAGGAGGGTGGGTTCTTGTTAATACAAATTATCCAGTTGATACAAATACACAATTAAAGGAGAAGATAGCACACTCTGTAATAATTGACTTTATTGCAGATGTTGTGATAAGAGTGGGCTCTCCCTCACTCTCTGCCTGCTTCTGCCTCATCTTCAGTGGAAGTAGGGGAGAGTGGGGTAAGTTGAGCCACCCCCTGCATCTTGGCAACTGTACACTGTAAAACCTGACAAGTCACAGTAACTCAAACCGTTTGAGTAAACAGATTGCCTTTACTTAAACCATGTAAGTTTTAAAACTTTGCAATTATGTAATCAAGTGATTAATTAAGTGCTGATTGAGCTTTAGTGATGAACAGCTGCTGTTAACAAACAGCATCACCAGCTCCACTTATTAATAACCAGACTGACTTTATTTCTGTCAGACGTCTACAGAAGATCTTATTGAGAAATAACTAAGGTTTAGATGTTGATTTATTGTTTCATTTGAAGTAACCATGTTAGAGATCAGTGTTTGCTTTAGTTGGGCTCTTGACCCTTGATTTCTGTCTTAGATTATTTTTTTTGGACGTTGTAACCATGTGTTTTTGAAACACCTTTATTATAACTCAACAAACCCAGAAAAAATATGATCAGGTATTGGTTGTTATACAGCATATTGGTGATGATAATCATCAATTATGGAGCTGTTCAGAGTTCAAAATCTTACTAAATAGGTGTTCTATAGTTAGTTCAGTTGATGTCAGTGAAAAAGTCAGTGGTTCTTTCATAATCAGTTAACATAAAGGATTTTCCAAACAGTTTGGTCTTCTATGGTGCCAACTAGTCACACACAGACATCAATAATCAGAATATGAACCTCAACAATGGTTACGAAAAAAAAAAAAAAAAATGCTGCAATGCATGCTGGGTACTATTGTAGTACAAAACTCATCCATGGCTCCCAGCATGCTCTGCTGCATTGTTTCTTTTTTTTATGGTCACCATTGTTGAGGTTCATATGCTGATTATTGATGTCTGTTTGTGACTAAGGGACACCACAGAAAACCAAACTGTTTAGAAAGTTCTTTATATTAACTGATTATCACAGAACCACTGGTTCTTAAAATCACTCTTACTGTAATCAATCGAACTAATTACACAACACCTATTTCATCAGAGATTAGACTCCAAACAGTTCAATAATCAATGATTGTCATCACCAATACACAGTATAACAACCAACATCTAGGTACAGGTTAGATAAAAACCTAAATGCTAACCTGAATGCCCTGTAAGTTGCTTTGGATAAAAGCAGTTTCTAAGAGTGTGAGTGTGTGTGTGTGTGTGTGTGTAACACCTGATGATATTTTCTCTGGGCTTTTGAGTTACAACAAATGGTTACAACAGCCAAAGAAAAAACTAAGACAGAAATCAAGGGTCAAGAGCCCAACTAAAGCAAACACTGATCTCGAACATGGTTACTTTAAATGAAAACATAAATCAACATCTAAACCTTAGTTAATTCTCAATCAGATCTTCTGTAGACGTCTGACAGAAATAAAGTCAGTCTGGTTATTAATAAGTGGAGCTGGTGATGCTGTTTGTGGGGTTGTTTAATCAGATCTTGAGAGATTTAATGTATTTTATTTCAGTTTATTTTATCTAAGGCTGTGTCTGAAGTCAGTTGTAGTTCTTGTGTTTCTCTTTTCTTCAGTAATTCTGTTTGTTAACAGCAGCTGTTCATCACTAATTCACAATTATCACTCAATTAATCACTTAATTATTTAATTGCAATGTATATCTTCTTTCAGTGAACTCAACTGAATTAAGTTCAGAGTACTCACAACTATTAGTTTTAAAACTTAAATGGTTTAAGGCAATCGGTTTCCTCAAACGGTTTGAGTTAACATAACTTGTCAGGTTTTAGTGAGGCTGTGTCTGAAGTCAGTTGTAGTTCCTTTCTCTCTTTTCTTCAGTAATTCTGTTTGTTAACAGCAGGTGTTCATCACTAATGCTCAGTTATCACTCAATTAATCACTTAATTACTTAATTGCAATGTATATCTTCTTTCAGTGAACTCAACTGAATTAAGTTCAGAGTACTCATAACTGTTAAGTTTTAAAACTTAAATGGTTTAAGGCAATCGGTTTCCTCAAACGGTTTGAGTAAACCCAACTTGTCATGTTTTTAAGGATATTTGTTTACACAAAAGGTTTGAGTTACGTTACTTGTCGGGTTTTACAGTGTGTTAGTTTTAAAACTTAAAAGGTTTAAGGCAATCGGTTTCCTCAAACGGTTTGAGTAAACCTAACTTGTCAGGTTTTTAAGGATATCTGTTTACTCAAACGGTTTGAGTTAAGTTACTTGTCGGGTTTTACAGTGTACACTTTTACTGTCAAATTTACTGTGTGGTCTGGGTGGGAATTGTGCTATAATAACCCCATTCATTATATACACTAAACACTTTAAAAGAGACAGATATGTAGATGTTTGTGAAAGATGTTTTCTCTGTTTTGGAATGAGCATTGTTAAATTATATCACATTGCACCATTACTTTAGGTTAGGGGTAGCTATATAAATTTTATCAGTTATACATAGGCCTATTACTGTTATAGTTTTCATTAATAACCATTGCTATATAGATGATAACTTTGTCTTGTGCCCTTATGAATGTTGCTGGCACAACTTTGAGAAAATGTAACTACAATATGAAATAGCATAGACTTAACATACTTGTTCTACAGATCTCTGCACTAGTGTTATATGCTACTTTTTTCATAGATAATATAAAATTGTTTTTTGCGTTTGCCTTACTGAATGTGGTATCCTGTCAGCAATAACATGTCTGTGGGCTCTTTTGATTACTATCAGTTTAAGTTCTGGCAGTGTTGCCAGATATTGCTATGGAAACAAATAAAAATAAATAGATAAAAATATCTTTCCACCTGTAGTCACTAATGGCCAACAAACTCTCTGTTTAGTCTGTTTTTAGGAAGGCTACAACTTGTTTCAGAAATGCAAACATTTAAATATTGAAATTTAAACTTAATTTAGTTGTTTTTATGTTGTTAAAGTTAACTTTAAGAAAAGAAATAAAAGGAAATTAAAAAGAAATGATTACATTAGTTTTTAAATGATTATTTATTTCACATGGGTTTGAATCAGATTCGGTCAGATGGTCATTTTACACCCAGATGGTGCATCTTACCCACTGACTCGACTCGGGTCAACTTACCCCAAACCTGAGGCAAACTGAGCCATGGGAACACTTTTTAATAAGAAGCCATATTTTTTAGAACCCTTTGTCATAGATACATTCTGATTCTCATTTAAAATGATATGAATACTTTCATTAGGATAGGGTTGTATATAGGATAGATACTTTCATTGTAGTTCTGCGTCATTTTCCTTATCTTGAGGACCACATAAGTAAAAAATGGTTAATCTTGCCCCACTCTCCCCTATAAGTATTAGACATTTAATTTAATATTCTACAGCATAAATCTATATTATATACTAATAAACAACTAATTTAGAACATTTATACTACTTTTTTTTTTAACTATTTATAGGCCTACTATTAAAATGATTTTAATAAAATATGATGTGTTATAGATTACTAGTATCAAGACAAGTGATTATAATGGGAAATATACTTAATTACAAGAATTAAAGTGTGACAAACTGCTAAATATTCTAGGCTATGTGATGATTTACCTGCTGGCTTGCTGGAGCTTTGTATTCATGTTTGTAATGTTGAACTGTCTTTAGCAGCCTCCCTTCGCTCTTTCTTTCTCTCTCTGTCTTCTTTTTTGTGAAGGATTTTTTATTTTTATTTTTTTTGTCTACAAAGTGCGCCAACAACAGCAAATTTGGTGTTATCTATATTAGATCTGATCAGGTACAATAATTTGATTAGACATTCTAATTCTAAGGACATGGATATTTTTTACAACACTTTTAGAAGGCCGAGTCATTACCGACAAAAACAAATAAACTACCAACTAATTACCAATTCAGCGGATCAACCGTGTGGATCGTAATGCATCTACATGGTGGTAACGCAACAAGCTTCGGGGACTGTGGTCTCCTCTCCACTCTCCTGCCCTTATACTGTATAGAGGACTATTTGAGGGGACAGACATTTGTTATGGTGTCTGAAAACTTAGAGGACATTATTAATTGCACTCATTCGATCCCACAATGCACTGCAGTGTACAGCCGATGCAGGCTGCTTCTCAAGTGAAGGATAAACTTCCATGGATCTTGCAAATATAGTGCATTAGTACCACACACTTATCAGTGGCATTGCTTCCAGAAATATTTTTCCCTTCATAGACTCAACAGCTAGGGAATACCCATAATGCACTGCAAGTCCGTGCTGAATGAATTGTATTTTAATATTTATAGCTCTGCATAATAAATGAGATATGATGATTCGTATTAATATCCAAAGATTTACCAAATTGTTAGTACAGTAACTTTATAATGTAAAATGTATATCTAATAATAATAATTGTTGTGTTTCATGTTTTATTAATATAGCACAAACCTACACTCTAAAAAATGCTGGGTTAAATATAACCCAGTGCTGGGTTAAAAAGGGACCAACCCAGCGGTTGGGTTGTTTTGACCCAGCGGTTGGGTTATTTTGACCAGAGGTGGGTAGTCCAGGGGTCAGAAAGTAAAAGTCCTGCCATATTTTTGCTCCATCCATGAACTCAGCAGCTGATTTCACCAGAGGAGGAACCAAGTCATTCCTTTCAAGTCACAAACAAGTCTCAAGTCAAATCCCAAGTCCTCAAAGAGTTAAAGTTAATGAGATAAATAAGTGATTAATTAAATGATGATTGTGCATTAATGATGAACACATGCTGTTATTGGAAATTACAGAGGATCAGATGTTGATGTTTTATTGGTTAAAATGATGCCACCATCATGGAGATCAGTGTTTGATTTAGTTGTGCTCTTGACCCTTGACTTGTTGCGCTAGATCTCTTTCTCTGTAGAAATGCATGTGGTGTTTTACAATGATGAGATATTTGCTGTTTATATGTGATGAAACAAGCCTCATGAAATGGCCTGATTTCATTTAAAATAACTTGCTTCCATTTACATGTTCAGGTTTTGCATTAAGAACTATGTGAAACTACAGAACACTGTTGTTCTAAAGTATATAGTGAATTAATAATAAAAAAAGTGTGTGTGTGTGTGTGTGTGTGTGTGTGTGTGTGTGTGTGTGTGTGTGTGTGTGTGTGTGTGTGTGTGTGTGTGTGTGTGTGTGTGTGTGTGTGTGTGTGTGTGTGTGTGTGTGTGTGTGTGTGTGTGTGTGTGTGTGTGTGTGTGTGTGTGTGTGTGTGTGTGTGTGTGTGTGTGTGTGTATATACATATAATACACCAAAAAAAACTACTATACTATTTAGACACAGAGAGACATCAAGAACCAGTATACCAATCTCAACAATGGTGACAATCAACAAAATGCTTCATGATGCAATGAATGCTGGGTAACACCATAGTAAAAACTCCCATCATGCACTGCAGTATGAAAAATTATTGTCACCACTGTTGAGGATAGTATGATAAATGTTCATGGCTAAATTCCTGAGCTGATATAGCTTTTTTTTTTTTATTCAATATTGACACATTAAGGTGGCATTTGTTTAATAGTTTTTTTTTTTTTGTAGTTATACAGTACCTGAACAATAAACCAAAGAGAGACACCGCTTTATGATGTTTATTTACCATGAGTTATTAGCAGAAATCACAAGTTACTCTGCTACTTCAAACTTTTGATTCAGCAATGCACAAATGTTTGCTGTGAAACAATATTGCAATTGCTTAGAAACCAACTACTTTGAGTTATTAAAAGGGTCAAGAGACTAATTAAAGCAAACCTTGACCACAGTTATGGTGGCATCTTGTGTGCTTTTAAAAAAAAAGAAATAAATCAGTATATTTCATCCAAGGCTGTGCCTGGAGTCAGTTGTAGTTCTTGTGTTTCTCTTTTCTTCTGTTAAGTTGATTGTTAACAGCAGGTGTTCATCACTAATGCACAATCTTAATTTAATTAGTCACTTAATTATCTCATTAACTTTAACTCTTTGAGGACTTGGGATCTGACTCGAGACTCGTTTGTGATGTGAAAGGAATGACTTGGTTCTCCTCTGGTTAAAACAGCTTGCTGAGTTCATGGGTGGAATAAACATATGGCAGGACTTTTACTTTCTGACCCCTGGACTTTATACCTCTGCCAACTGCTGGGTCAAAACAACCCAACTGTTGGGTTGGTCCCTTTTTAACCCAGCGTTGGGTTATATTTAACCCAGCATTTTTTAGAGTGTATTGGCTCCTCAAAATCCGCCTGATTAAAGAGTTTAATTTGGGCTGACAGGAGAATTTTAATGGAAGGATCTGTGGATATATTAATGGATGAATACACAAAGATAGATAATTATACAGATCTTTTTCTTTTTGTTCTCCAGGTCTGTTCCTGCTGTCCAGTGAATCTCTCGGATGTAATATTGGATTCATACCAAGAAACAACAGCTGTGTTGGTAATGAACACTTTATGTGTTTTAATACAATATGTTTCTGTCATAACACACAGTTAATGGTCTGTATGCACTCATGTGTCTGTCTTCCTTACAGATACAGATGAGTGTGTGATGTATCTGGGTGTGTGTGGCAATCACGCTCAGTGTTTCAATACACCTGGAAGTTATTACTGCAACTGTGATGAAGGATTTCAGGCAACATCACCCAACTTCACCCAAACAACAGGACAGTGTAGAGGTACGAGAGAGGATTATGGGACACAAGAGTCCACTACTGTTTTAATTACTGTAACTATATAAACTGCTTCCCCCAACAGATATTAATGAGTGTCTGATGGGAACATATGAATGCCCAGGTGATATGGTGTGTGTGAACACCATCGGCTCCTTCAATTGCACGTGTCCAAATGGATACAAGCCCTCAAGAATAGGTTGTTTAGGTTAGTGTCCTCAGTTGGATTGCTTTTAATTCATTTGACTAATAAAACCAAAGAACATTATTATAATCAGTGCCAATTCAATCAGAATGTTTACTTTGGTGTTCAAACCATTAATAAAGCAGGGCAAGAAAAGAATATTCTGAAATATATTCTTTATTAGATGACAGACAAAAACGGAGACATTTTCTGCCCTTCATTTTCAAATATTTTTTTAAGTTTTGGTTACAATTTTCCCTCAACACCTGCTTGTTTTGTAACCCTGATTATAAATACTTGAGATCCATGTAGAACATTTAGTATTTAGCATATAATTTAACAAAGCATTTCAATAGGACTTTGTTGCATGCAATTACCGTTCATTTATCATCTAGGAAATAATAATAATAATAAAAAAATCCTTTTTATTTCCATAATATGTAAAAATGTCTGATATCACTTCTGGTTTATTTGTCACATCATGAATGTTTTTTTGTTAAAATGACATTAACAGCACTGACGGTCTTCTCTCTCTCACAGACATTGATGAGTGTAAAGATAATCCAGATATTTGTGGCACAAACGCACAGTGCCGCAATAAAGCAGGCAGCTACAGCTGCAAATGTCACCAGGGTTACAGTTACTATGGAAAAGACCAGTCAAAATGCACTGGTAAGTATTTAGTGCATGTTTGCATGAGTTGCACTGATGAAGCTGCCAGTGTGCAGTCCAAAAATGAGAATTACTTATGCATTATATTTTGTTTTTTTTGTGTACAGAGATTGTGTATTTCTGTCTGGTTAATGAATGAGTCTCATTTGTCCATGATGTCATCCGGTTTCTGGAGAACAACACATAGCAATACACAGCAATACATAGGCCTATTACTGTTATAGTTTTCATTAATAACCATTGCTATATAGATGATAACTTTGTCTAGTGCCCTTATGAATGATGCTGGCACAACTTTGAGAAAATGTAACTACAATATGAAATAGCATAGACTGTAAAACCCGACAAGTAACTTAACTCAAACCGTTTGAGTAAACAGATTGCCTTGATTTAAACCATGTAAGTTTTAAAACTTTGCAATTAAGTTATTAAGTGATTAACTAAGTGCAGATTGAGCATTAGTGATGAACAGCTGCTGTTAACAAACAGAATTACTGAAGAAAAGAGAAACACAAGAACTCCAACTGACTTCAGACACAGCCTTAGATAAAATAAACTGAAATAAAATACATTAAATCTCTCAAGATCTGATTAAACAACCCCACAAACAGCATCACCAGCTCCACTTATTAATAACCAGACTGACTTTATTTCTGTCAGACGTCTACAGAAGATCTGATTGAGAATTAACTAAGGTTTAGATGTTGATTTATTGTTTCATTTAAAGTAACCATGTTAGAGATCAGTGTTTGCTTTAGTTGGGCTCTTGACCCTTGATTTCTGTCTTAGTTTTTTTCTCTGGTTGTTGTAACCATGTGTTTTTGAAACATGTTTGTTATAACTCAAAATCCCCGAAATTTGTACAGCATATTGGTGATGATAATAATCAATTATGGAGCTGTTTAAAGTCCAAGATCTAAATAGGTGTTGTATAATTAGGGAATAATATAATTGGGGAAATTGTGGCCTAGTGGTTAGAGAGTGTGACTTCTAACCCTAAGGTTGTTGGTTCGAGTCTCGGGCCGGCAACACCACGACTGAGATGCCCTTGAGCAAGGCACCAAACCCCCAACTGCTCCCCGGGTGCCACAGCATAAATCATACCCACTGCTCCTGGTGTGTGTGCACTTTGGATGGGTTAAATGCAGAGCACAAATTCCGTGTGTATGTTACGTCACTTTTTTCACTTTATTTGGTTGATTACAATGAAAGCCATTTAAAGAAGCAATGGTTCTGTCATAATCAATCATCATAAAAGACTTTACAAACACTTTGTGCACATATATCTTTCTTCTATGGTAGCAATCAGTCACACACAGACATCAATAATCAGAATATGAACCTCAACAATGGTTATGAAAAAAAAAACACGCTGCAATGCATGCTGGGTACTATTGTAGTACAAAACTCATCCATGGCTCGCAGCATGCTCTGCTGCATTGTTTTTTTTATTTTTTTTTATGGTCACCATTGTTGAGGTTCATGTGCTGATTATTGATGTCTGTGTGTGACTAAGTGACACCACAGAAAACCAAACTGTTTTGGAAAGTTTTTTATATTAACTGATTATCACAGAACCACTGGCTCTTAGAATCACTTTTACTGTAATCAATCCAACTAATTACACAACACCTATTTCATCAGAGATTGGACTCCAAACAGTTCAATAATCAATGATTATCAACAACAATATACAGTATAATAACCAACATCTAGGTACAAGTTAGATAAAAAAAAAAAGCAATGTAAGTTGCTTTGGATAAAAACAGCTTCTGAGTAAGTGAGTGAATGAATGTATATAGAACATCTGATGATATTTCTTCTGGGCTTTTGAGTTACAACAAATATGTTTTAGAAACATAAGGTTACAACAACCAGAGAAAAAATAAACTAAGACAGAAATCAAGGGTCAAGAGCTCAACTAAAGCAAACACTGATCTCTAACATGGTTACTTTAAATGAAAACATAAATCAACATCTAAACCTTAGTTAATTCTCAATCAGATCTTCTGTAGACGTCTGACAGAAATAAAGTCAGTCTGGTTATTAATAAGTGGAGCTGGTGATGCTGTTTGTGGGTTTGTTTAATCAGATCTTGAGAGATTTAATGTATTTTATTTCAGTTTATTTTATCTAAGGCTGTGTCTGAAGTCAGTTGTAGTTCTTGTGTTTCTCTTTTCTTCAGTAATTCTGTTTGTTAACAGCAGGTGTTCATCACTAATGCTCAATTATCACTCAATTAATCACTTAATTATTTAATTGCAATGTATATCTTCTTTCAGTGAACTCAACTGAATTAAGTTCAGAGTACTCACAACTATTCGTTTTAAAACTTAAATGGTTTAAGGCAATCGGTTTCCTCAAACGGTTTGAGTTACGTTACTTGTCGGGTTTTACAGTGTAGACTTAACATACTTGTTCTACAGATCTCTGCACTAGTGTTATATGCTACTTTTTTCATAGATAATATAAAATTGTTTTTTGCGTTTGCCTTACTGAATGTGGTATCCTGTCAGCAATAACATGTCTGTGGGCTCTTTTGATTACTATCAGTTTAAGTTCTGGCAGTGTTGCCAGATATTGCTATGGAAACAAATAAAAAATAAATAAATAAATAGATAAAAATATCTTTCCACCTGTAGTCACTAATGGCCAACAAACTCTCTGTTTAGTCTGTTTTTAGGAAGGCTACAACTTGTTTCAGAAATGCAAACAATTAAATATTGAAATTTAAACTTAATTTAGTTGTTTTTATGTTGTTAAAGTTAACTTTAAGAAAAGAAATAAAAGGAAATTAAAAAGAAATTATTACATTAGTTTTTAAATGATTATTTATTTCACATGGGTTTGAATCAGATTCGGTCAGATGGTCATTTTACACCCAGATGGTGCATCTTACCCACTGACTCGACTCGGGTCAACTTACCCCAAACCTGAGGCAAACTGAGCCATGGGAACACTTTTTAATAAGAAGCCATATTTTTTAGAACCCTTTGTCATAGATACATTCTGATTCTCATTTAAAATGATATGAATACTTTCATTAGGATAGGGTTGTATATAGGATAGATACTTTCATTGTAGTTCTGCGTCATTTTCCTTATCTTGAGAACCACATAAGTAAAAAATGGTTAATCTTGCCCCACTCTCCCCTATAAGTATTAGACATTTAATTTAATATTCTACAGCATAAATCTATATTATATACTAATAAACAACTAATTTAGAACATTTATACTAATTTTTTTTTTTTTTACTATTTATAGGCCTACTATTAAAATGATAAATTTTAATAATTTAATTGATATTAATAAAATATGATGTTTATAGATTACTAGTATCAAGACAAGTGATTATAATGGGAAATACACTTAAATACACTTCATATTCTAATTATTGATATCTGTATGTGACTAATTGACACCATAGAAGACCAAACTGTTTGGAAAGTTCTTTATATTAACTGATTATGAAAGAACCACTGACTTTTTGAATGGCTTTCATTGTAATCAACTGAATTAACTATAAAACACCTATTTAGTAAGATTTTGAACTCTGAACAGCTTCATAATTGATGATTATCATCACCAATATGCTGTACAACAACCAATACCTGATCATATTTTCTCTGGGTTTTTTGAGTTATAACAAACATGTTTCAAAAACACATGGTTACAACGTCCAAAAAATAAAACAATCTAAGACAGAAATCAAGGGTCAAGAGCCCAACTAAAGCAAACACTGATCTCTAACATGGTTACTTCAAATGAAACAATAAATCAACATCTAAACCTTAGTTAATTCTCAATAAGATCTTCTGTAGACGTCTGACAGAAATAAAGTCAGTCTGGTTATTAATAAGTGGAGCTGGTGATGCTGTTTGTTAACAGCAGCTGTTCATCACTAAAGCTCAATCAGCACTTAATTAATCACTTGATTACATAATTGCAAAGTTTTAAAACTTACATGGTTTAAGTAAAGGCAATCTGTTTACTCAAACGGTTTGAGTTACTGTGACTTGTCAGGTTTTACAGTGTGTATAGAGGACTATTTGAGGGGACAGACATTTGTTATGGTGTCTGAAAACTTAGAGGACATTATTAATTGCACTCATTCGATCCCACAATGCACTGCAGTGTACAGCCGATGCAGGCTGCTTCTCAAGTGAAGGATAAACTTCCATGGATCTTGCAAATATAGTGCATTAGTGCCGCACACTTATCAGTGGCATTGCTTCCAGAAATATTTTTCCCTTCATAGACTCAACAGCTAGGGAATACCCATAATGCACTGTAAGTTCCTGCTGTCCAGTGAATCTCTCAGATGTAATATTGGATTCATACCAAGAAACAACAGCTGTGTTGGTAATGAACACTTTATGTGTTTTAATACAATATGTTTCCATCATAACGCACAGTTAATGGTCTGTATGCACTCATGTGTCTGTCTTCCTTACAGATACAGATGAGTGTGTGATGGATCCGGGTGTGTGTGGCGATCACGCTCAGTGTTTCAATACACCTGGAAGTTACTACTGCAACTGTGATGAAGGATTTCAGGCAACATCACCCAACTTCACCCAAACAACAGGACAGTGTTTGGGTACGAGAGAGGATTATGGGACACAAGAGTCCACTACTGTTTTAATTACTGTAACTATATAAACTGCTTCCCCCAACAGATATTAATGAGTGTCTGATGGGAACATATGAATGCCCAGGTGATATGGTGTGTGTGAACACCATCGGCTCCTTCAATTGCACGTGTCCGAACGGATACAAGCCCTCAAGAATAGGTTGTTTAGGTTAGTGTCCTCAGTTGGATTGCTTTTAATTCATTTGACTAATAAAACCAAAGAACATTATTATAATCAGTGCCAATTCAATCAGAATGTTTACTTTGGTGTTCAAACCATTAATAAAGCAGGGCAAGAAAAGAATATTCTGAAATATATTCTTTATTAGATGACAGACAAAAACGGAGACATTTTCTGCCCTTCATTTTCAAATATTTTTTTAAGTTTTGGTTACAATTTTCCCTCAACACCTGCTTGTTTTGTAACCCTGATTATAAATACTTGAGATCCATGTAGAACATTTAGTATTTAGCATATAATTTAACAAAGCATTTCAATAGGACTTTGTTGCATGCAATTACCGTTCATTTATCATCTAGGAAATAATAATAATAATAAAAAAATCCTTTTTATTTCCATAATATGTAAAAATGTCTGATATCACTTCTGGTTTATTTGTCACATCATGAATGTTTTTTTGTTAAAATGACATTAACAGCACTGACGGTCTTCTCTCTCTCACAGACATTGATGAGTGTAAAGATAATCCAGATATTTGCGGCACAAACGCACAGTGCCGCAATAAAGCAGGCAGCTACAGCTGCAAATGTCACCAGGGTTACAGTTACTATGGAAAAGACCAGTCAAAATGCACTGGTAAGTATTTAGTGCATGTTTGCATGAGTTGCACTGATGAAGCTGCCAGTGTGCAGTCCAAAAATGAGAATTACTTATGCATTATATTTTGTTTTTTTTGTGTACAGAGATTGTGTATTTCTGTCTGGTTAATGAATGAGTCTCATTTGTCCATGATGTCATCCGGTTTCTGGAGAACAACACATAGCAATACACAGCAATACATAGGCCTATTACTGTTATAGTTTTCATTAATAACCATTGCTATATAGATGATAACTTTGTCTAGTGCCCTTATGAATGATGCTGGCACAACTTTGAGAAAATGTAACTACAATATGAAATAGCATAGACTGTAAAACCCGACAAGTAACTTAACTCAAACCGTTTGAGTAAACAGATTGCCTTGATTTAAACCATGTAAGTTTTAAAACTTTGCAATTAAGTTATTAAGTGATTAACTAAGTGCAGATTGAGCATTAGTGATGAACAGCTGCTGTTAACAAACAGAATTACTGAAGAAAAGAGAAACACAAGAACTCCAACTGACTTCAGACACAGCCTTAGATAAAATAAACTGAAATAAAATACATTAAATCTCTCAAGATCTGATTAAACAACCCCACAAACAGCATCACCAGCTCCACTTATTAATAACCAGACTGACTTTATTTCTGTCAGACGTCTACAGAAGATCTGATTGAGAATTAACTAAGGTTTAGATGTTGATTTATTGTTTCATTTAAAGTAACCATGTTAGAGATCAGTGTTTGCTTTAGTTGGGCTCTTGACCCTTGATTTCTGTCTTAGTTTTTTTCTCTGGTTGTTGTAACCATGTGTTTTTGAAACATGTTTGTTATAACTCAAAATCCCCGAAATTTGTACAGCATATTGGTGATGATAATAATCAACTATGGAGCTGTTTAAAGTCCAAGATCTAAATAGGTGTTGTATAATTAGGGAATAATATAATTGGGGAAATTGTGGCCTAGTGGTTAGAGCGTGTGACTTCTAACCCTAAGGTTGTTGGTTCGAGTCTCGGGCCGGCAACACCACGACTGAGATGCCCTTGAGCAAGGCACCAAACCCCCCAACTGCTCCCCGGGTGCCACAGCATAAATCATACCCACTGCTCCTGGTGTGTGTGCACTTTGGATGGGTTAAATGCAGAGCACAAATTCCGTGTGTATGTTACGTCACTTTTTTCACTTTATTTGGTTGATTACAATGAAAGCCATTCAAAGAGGAAATGGTCCTGTCATAATCAATCATCATAAAAGACTTTGCAAACACTTTGTGCACATATATCTTTCTTCTTTGGTAGCAATCAGTCACACACAGACATCAATAATCAGAATATGAACCTCAACAATGGTTACGAAAAAAAAAACATGCTGCAATGCATGCTGGGTACCATTGTAGTACAAAACTCATCCATGGCCCCCAGCATGCTCTGCTGCATTATTTTTTTTATTTTTTTTTTATGGTCACCATTGTTGAGGTTCATATGCTGATTATTGATGTCTGTGTGTGACTAAATGACACCACAGAAACTAAACTGTTTGGAAAGTTCGTTATATTAACTGATTATCACAGAACCACTGGCTCTTAGAATCACTTTTACTGTAATCAATCCAACTAATTACACAACACCTATTTCATCAGAGATTAGACTCCAAACAGTTCAATAATCAATGATTATCATCACCAATATACAGAATAACAACCAACATCTAGGTACAGGTTAGATAAAAAAAGCACTGTGAGTTGCTTTGGATAAAAACAGCTTCTGAGTAAGTGAGTGAATGAATGTATATAGAACATCTGATGATATTTCTTCTGGGCTTTTGAGTTACAACAAATATGTTTTAGAAACATAAGGTTACAACAACCAGAGAAAAAATAAACTAAGACAAAAATCAAGGGTCAAGAGCCCAACTAAAGCAAACACTGATCTCTAACATGGTTACTTT
This sequence comes from allo-octoploid hybrid of Carassius auratus x Cyprinus carpio, assembly GCA_024542945.1. NCBI lineage: Eukaryota > Metazoa > Chordata > Actinopteri > Cypriniformes > allo-octoploid hybrid of Carassius auratus x Cyprinus carpio. The sequence goes on from CM044988.1 coordinate 169,887, forward strand.
AAATGAAAACATAAATCAACATCTAAACCTTAGTTAATTCTCAATCAGATCTTCTGTAGACGTCTGACAGAAATAAAGTCAGTCTGGTTATTAATAAGTGGAGCTGGTGATGCTGTTTGTGGGGTTGTTTAATCAGATCTTGAGAGATTTAATGTATTTTATTTCAGTTTATTTCATCTAAGGCTGTGTCTGAAGTCAGTTGTAGTTCTTGTGTTTCTCTTTTCTTCAGTAATTCTGTTTGTTAACAGCAGCTGTTCATCACTAATGCTCAATTATCACTCAATTAATCACTTAATTATTTAATTGCAATGTATATCTTCTTTCAGTGAACTCAACTGAATTAAGTTCAGAGTACTCATAACTGTTAGTTTTAAAACTTAAATGGTTTAAGGCAATCGGTTTCCTCAAACGGTTTGAGTTACGTTACTTGTCGGGTTTTACAGTGTAGACTTAACATACTTGTTCTACAGATCTCTGCACTAGTGTTATATGCTACTTTTTTCATAGATAATATAAAATTGTTTTTTGCGTTTGCCTTACTGAATGTGGTATCCTGTCAGCAATAACATGTCTGTGGGCTCTTTTGATTACTATCAGTTTAAGTTCTGACAGTGTTGCCAGATATTGCTATGGAAACAAATAAAAAATAAATAAATAAATAGATAAAAATATCTTTCCACCTGTAGTCACTAATGGCCAACAAACTCTCTGTTTAGTCTGTTTTTAGGAAGGCTACAACTTGTTTCAGAAATGCAAACAATTAAATATTGAAATTTAAACTTAATTTAGTTGTTTTTATGTTGTTAAAGTTAACTTTAAGAAAAGAAATAAAAGGAAATTAAAAAGAAATTATTACATTAGTTTTTAAATGATTATTTATTTCACATGGGTTTGAATCAGATTCGGTCAGATGGTCATTTTACACCCAGATGGTGCATCTTACCCACTGACTCGACTCGGGTCAACTTACCCCAAACCTGAGGCAAACTGAGCCATGGGAACACTTTTTAATAAGAAGCCATATTTTTTAGAACCCTTTGTCATAGATACATTCTGATTCTCATTTAAAATGATATGAATACTTTCATTAGGATAGGGTTGTATATAGGATAGATACTTTCATTGTAGTTCTGCGTCATTTTCCTTATCTTGAGAACCACATAAGTAAAAAATGGTTAATCTTGCCCCACTCTCCCCTATAAGTATTAGACATTTAATTTAATATTCTACAGCATAAATCTATATTATATACTAATAAACAACTAATTTAGAACATTTATACTAATTTTTTTTTTTTTACTATTTATAGGCCTACTATTAAAATGATAAATTTTAATAATTTAATTGATATTAATAAAATATGATGTTTATAGATTACTAGTATCAAGACAAGTGATTATAATGGGAAATACACTTAAATACACTTCATATTCTAATTATTGATATCTGTATGTGACTAATTGACACCATAGAAGACCAAACTGTTTGGAAAGTTCTTTATATTAACTGATTATCACAGAACCACTGACTTTTTGAATGGCTTTCATTGTAATCAACTGAACTAACTATAGAACACCTATTTAGTAAGATTTTGAACTCTGAACAGCTTCATAATTGATGATTATCATCACCAATATGCTGTATAACAACCAATACCTGATCATATTTTCTCTGGGTTTTTTGAGTTATAACAAACATGTTTCAAAAACACATGGTTACAACGTCCAAAAAATAAAACAATCTAAGACAGAAATCAAGGGTCAAGAGCCCAACTAAAGCAAACACTGATCTCTAACATGGTTACTTCAAATGAAACAATAAATCAACATCTAAACCTTAGTTAATTCTCAATCAGATCTTCTGTAGACGTCTGACAGAAATAAAGTCAGTCTGGTTATTAATAAGTGGAGCTGGTGATGCTGTTTGTTAACAGCAGCTGTTCATCACTAAAGCTCAATCAGCACTTAATTAATCACTTGATTACATAATTGCAAAGTTTTAAAACTTACATGGTTTAAGTAAAGGCAATCTGTTTACTCAAACGGTTTGAGTTACTGTGACTTGTCAGGTTTTACAGTGTGTATAGAGGACTATTTGAGGGGACAGACATTTGTTATGGTGTCTGAAAACTTAGAGGACATTATTAATTGCACTCATTCGATCCCACAATGCACTGCAGTGTACAGCCGATGCAGGCTGCTTCTCAAGTGAAGGATAAACTTCCATGGATCTTGCAAATATAGTGCATTAGTACCACACACTTATCAGTGGCATTGCTTCCAGAAATATTTTTCCCTTCATAGACTCAACAGCTAGGGAATACCCATAATGCACTGTAAGTTCCTGCTGTCCAGTGAATCTCTCAGATGTAATATTGGATTCATACCAAGAAACAACAGCTGTGTTGGTAATGAACACTTTATGTGTTTTAATACAATATGTTTCCATCATAACGCACAGTTAATGGTCTGTATGCACTCATGTGTCTGTCTTCCTTACAGATACAGATGAGTGTGTGATGGATCCGGGTGTGTGTGGCAATCACGCTCAGTGTTTCAATACACCTGGAAGTTATTACTGCAACTGTGATGAAGGATTTCAGGCAACATCACCCAACTTCACCCAAACAACAGGACAGTGTTTGGGTACGAGAGAGGATTATGGGACACAAGAGTCCACTACTGTTTTAATTACTGTAACTATATAAACTGCTTCCCCCAACAGATATTAATGAGTGTCTGATGGGAACATATGAATGCCCAGGTGATATGGTGTGTGTGAACACCATCGGCTCCTTCAATTGCACGTGTCCAAACGGATACAAGCCCTCAAGAATAGGTTGTTTAGGTTAGTGTCCTCAGTTGGATTGCTTTTAATTCATTTGACTAATAAAACCAAAGAACATTATTATAATCAGTGCCAATTCAATCAGAATGTTTACTTTGGTGTTCAAACCATTAATAAAGCAGGGCAAGAAAAGAATATTCTGAAATATATTCTTTATTAGATGACAGACAAAAACGGAGACATTTTCTGCCCTTCATTTTCAAATATTTTTTTAAGTTTTGGTTACAATTTTCCCTCAACACCTGCTTGTTTTGTAACCCTGATTATAAATACTTGAGATCCATGTAGAACATTTAGTATTTAGCATATAATTTAACAAAGCATTTCAATAGGACTTTGTTGCATGCAATTACCGTTCATTTATCATCTAGGAAATAATAATAATAATAAAAAAATCCTTTTTATTTCCATAATATGTAAAAATGTCTGATATCACTTCTGGTTTATTTGTCACATCATGAATGTTTTTTTGTTAAAATGACATTAACAGCACTGACGGTCTTCTCTCTCTCACAGACATTGATGAGTGTAAAGATAATCCAGATATTTGTGGCACAAACGCACAGTGCTACAATAAAGCAGGCAGCTACAGCTGCAAATGTCACCAGGGTTACAGTTACTATGGAAAAGACCAGTCAAAATGCACTGGTAAGTATTTAGTGCATGTTTGCATGAGTTGCACTGATGAAGCTGCCAGTGTGCAGTCCAAAAATGAGAATTACTTATGCATTATATTTTGTTTTTGTGTACAGAGATTGTGCATTTCTGTGTGGATAATTAATGAGTCTCATTTGTCCATGATGTCACCCAGTTTCTGGAGAACAGATCAGCTGTTATTCTGATCATATGTTTGAATGCCCATTTCCTCTTTTTTCTTCTCAAATATAATTCAGAAAATATTAGGTGTCTTGTTTTCTAGTTGTTCATGAAAACAGAATGTGCTAAACTCTCTTAATTTCTAATGTGCTTTATGGTATGACAAATCTTGTGTTGTGTTGCCAAAGCATTTATAATGTGTACGATGAATCTTGAACAGATGAGGACACATTATGAAATGGTAAATAAAAAGAAAGTGAAACAAGCATGCCTCTGTTTCTATAGATATTTCTGTAAGATTTGAAACACTAAACCAATAGATGTAGTGTTGTGTTGAAGATGAAGAGTGTTTGTTAGTGGATGATGTTGATAGTGTGTGTGATTCTCTACCAGTGTGTGAACTTCAGGAAAACTGACTTCATACATCAAATAAAATCAACAAAACATCAGCTGATGCTTCAGAGTCTTCCGGCTTTACATACCATCTCATGAGTGTGTTTAGTCTGTTTCTCTTCCTCTCTCACACACACACACACACACACACACACACACACACACACACAGGCCGGTCAAGTGAGTGATTTCATAATTATTTAAAATAAGTTGAAATCACATGTCTTTCTCCCTGACCTTTCCCATGACCCAGTGCACTGTGTGTGTGTGTGTGTGTGTGTGTGTGTGTGTGTGTGGAAATACAACATCAATTACCAAAATTCCATCACAACAGGAGACAGAGAGAGAAAGAGAGAGACAGAGTGTGTATGTGTGTGTGTTCCCTCACAGTTCCATCACATCACTTGTAACTGGAATCCATCAGCAGCCCATTTATGGAGACTGTGTGTGTGTGTGTGTGTGTGTGTGTGTGTGTGTGTGTGTGTGTGTGTGAATATTCAGTTATATCTGTGCTCATATTCTCAGTTTGACCTGTCAGTCAGATCAAACCAAATAAATATGACCATAAAGCATCCTTATATATTATATAAACAGAACAGTAAGTGTATTTCCGAGGGTGTGTATTGTCACAATCACTGTTGTGCAACTCAGGATGTGACATCATCAGCGTGAGCGTCAATACTGGCCCTCATTGTGTGTGCAGTGTGTGTCCAAAAGCCCCTTTTGCTCTGATATGAGTCTGTCGGACCACCGGGGGAAAATAAATCTGCTAGTGCAGTGAGAGGAATATACAGTGGAATAAAGTTACTTCCACTTAAAACAAGTCTTGTAACGTTTCAAGTTAATGCCTTGCCCTTACAAAAATCAACCATGATTTTATTACCAAGGTGTAGTCACCATGTTTATTTGGCGTATTGATCACCATTTGTATAACCACAGTTTTATACCATGATTAAACTATGGTTAGTGTGTCAAAACCACGGCTAATTTCACCGTGGTTTAACTATGGTAACCATGATTTTTTGGTCTTATTGTAGTAAAACCATGGTTAATTTTCATAAGGGTGATAGCCAGGGGCATGTCTACATGGTGGCACCGCCCCTTCCTGAAATTTGCCTGGCCACCCCAGGTATACGTTAAATATACATTGTTCTTTTATGAATGGTCTCTGCTCTCGCTCAGATATTGCGTGCACACACTCAAACGTTGTCTTCACATCACTGAAGACTAGAAGAGCTGTTTTTCGAATTCAGGAAGCAAGCTGATTATAGTCAACCTTCTCTAGTTATTTATTTTATTAATAGCCTACTTATTTTAGTTAAGTGCTTAACTTGTAAATATGCATTTATTCAATTATTTTATTTAGTGCATTTGTATTTTGTTGTTTTTGTATATAGTTTTGCAATAAAAGCGTATCAACCAGGTTCCAGAAATAAGTTCCAGAGGGTGCTTCTGAAACTAGTGAAGGTGCTCTAGTCTTAATGCACATTTTCACATATTTTGTCCTGTCTGTTGCTTTGGTTATCACTATGTAAATTACTGCTGCTGTGCGAGTGAACGCCGCATAAATATGCAGACATCATTCCCGAAACTCTGCAACGTGTGTGTGTGTGGCCAAAAAACAAACTTCTACATTTTAAATGGATTATAGACTAGAAAGCTTGCAAAGAGTGCTCATAAACTCTAAAAAGCGGTCACCTTTTGTTTAGTGAGTGTATACATGTATTATAACATACATCGTGCACAAACCAAAGTGCAGTACTAAACCTTGCAAAGAAAGAGCGCGTGCGTTTAGTGTGTGTGACTGGCACGGCGACAACAGCTGCGCGCGCTCTCTCTCTCTCTCTCTCTCTCTCTCTCTCTCTCTCTCTCTCTTAGGTGAGTGTCGGCTGATCTCTCGCTCAGTAGCAGCCCACACATCTGTGGAGCGCAGACACAATAACGGACGAGTCTAGTGGAAAAAAAGAAGATAAAATAGTGGAAACTCTCCGACCGCGTGGATTAAGAAAAACAGAGCAGAACCAAGAGTGAAAGACGAGAAGGTCCCAAGGAGGAATCATCTGGGAAACTGACTGGAAACTTTAGAAAAAGAGACAGAGAACTATTTTAAGAACAAAGGAGACCTCATTCACTGAAGATTTCAATCTTCTCAGGAGTCCTGAAGGATAGAAAGTGAAAGACTGTGACGGCTTACTGGAATACAGGTTTATTTTGGGAATTTTATATTAAAAAACAAAGCATAAACAGACTGACGGCAGTTACGGTGTTTCCTAACATGGAGCTGAAGTGGACACTTCTTCTTTTGGGTGAGTAGGTGTTTGTGTGTGTTGAATATCTTTAAGCTGAAGCTGGACTGGTCATTTGAGCAGTGTGTGTGTGTGTGTGTGTGTGTGTGTTAAACCATGACTCTATTCTTTGAGCTTTTCTCCATGACAGCAGACAGACTACATCACTGAATCATAATGAAGTCTCTTTCTTAGACAAAACACAGACACCAGAGCACAGATGAGACTGATAACAAACTACATCAAAACAGTCTGTTTGTGTGTGTATTTTAGTCAACGGCTCTATAGTGAGTTTATTCAATGGTGGATATTCAAGGTTTTATGTCTTTTTGTTAGTACTGGATTTTTTTATTGAAATGGTTTATTTAGTTCATCTGTAGAGACAGAAATACAGTTCCCATTTTGAAGTAAAAGGCTGAAGACACATGCACTCTTAAAAACAAAAAGTTCTTTACACATCCATTCCACGAAATGTTCTTTATAGTGGAAAAAGGTTCTTTAGGATATATATAAAAAAAAAACTTCATTCTTTTTAAATGGCATGCTGTGGGTTATTTCTACTTGTTTTCATTTTAAAATTCTCATGATAATTTGCATTCTATCACAGGCTGATTGAGTGAAACTTATGACATCACTTCCAGTTTCTTTAATTATATTATACTTATAATTTAACTTTAGGTTAGATTAGAATATTTTACACTCTTAAAAATAAAGGTTCCAAAATGTTTTTTTTTTTTTTCCACCAAAGTCAAAGAACCATTTTGTGTTTGCCTCAGAACCTTTCAGTGAACAGTTCTTCAAAGAACCATTTTTGAAGAACATTTTAATGATCTAAATTCAAAGAACATATTTTGCAATTGAAAGGTTCCAAGAATATTAAAAGTTCTTCAAGAGAACGGATTTTCAAAAGCACTTCTCTGTACTTCTCATTGATCAACGTCAGAATGTGGTGCTGCAACAGTTAAAGCTTTCTCAACTCTTATGACGAAGCTTCAGTTTCACAAGGCCTTGTGTTTGTTTTGTTTTTTTCTCTGCATGCCGCTGAAACAATCTCTGATGCAGAGTAAAATCTCTAGAGCGTAGGTGTTATCACTTTTATTTGACACTTTTTGCACCATGTTTGTGGGTTAAGATTTCATACATCATATGTAGCCAAAAGTCAAAACAAGGACCGTAAAAGCTGAAATTCATTACCAAGAGGAAACATCTTAATAAAGATACTAAATAATGTCTTAGTAAAAATATAAGACGCTAGAAAGAAAGTCTTGTGGGAGGCTTGAGATTAGTGCAGAAGTCTATCTAAGTCAGCTAAATACCATGATGTTGCCAAATGTTCCTGTGAAACTTGTGGTAAAGTAACCACAGATGATTGAGAATTTGATAACTTCAGACCTCACACACATGATCAGCTGACACATGATGCTGAACTAGTTAATCAAATGCCACTTTACTCTTTCATTGCAAGTTGTGCTTATACAGACTAAAAAAAAACACATGAAAGTAACACATCAGACAGTTTTATTAGTACATCACTGAAAAACATATTTTACCACCAACAGTCCAACTGAAAGCCAAATATACATTTAAAGGTATGACACAAAACTGCCCTCAGTTTACTGAGTTCAGACAGTTGATTTGACACTGATGTAAGATTGAAATACATATCACAACATTAACCCAAAAAGAAATGCATGAGTTGAGTGTTGGGTGGAAAATCGTGCGTTGCGTCTATTGCTCTGTGTTAAACTAAAAGACACCATGTGATAAAAGAAGGTCTGAAAATGGTGTGAAGCGCTCTATTGTTCTGCAGAAGAACAGATTATTCTGAGAGTTGTGAGAAATGTTAATTCAGTCCGTAGAATCGCTTGACACATCATCTGCAGCGCTTGCTTCAGCTCGTACGGGACATCTTCAGCGCATCTGTGGTTTCCTGAACACGTACACTATCGTGTTCATTTCTGAGTGTAAGTAGATAAGTGTTTTGTATATATGTGAAAGAGCAAGTGTTTTGTTTGCATGCAGACTGCAATAAACGTGTGCAAGCATTACTTGTTAATGATCCAAAAATTGTATTCAGCCCTCATTTCATCACTTTCAATACCGATATTCAGACTTTATTGAAGTTTGTTAGAGTAGCCTACTTTTTGAATACGTACTGACCACAAAACAAGGCAGATACAATATTCTCCACACATGTCCTCTTGAAATGTATCAAAAGTTAAGCATGCCACGGTGAAGACTGCATCTTATTCACTCATATCCTGTAGCGTTTGAATCCACAGCGCCATGGAAAAGATATGTCAGAGTTATTCTCATTTGCTTGGAGAGCTGAATTGTTTCATTCTAAATTGACTAATAGAAAATTGAGTTGTTCTCGCACGCAATAACAAACACAGCGTGACTAGAATAGTCCATTCACAAACAAATGACTCTTAAAAGGAGTGTGTTGTTTTTAGTGAATCAAAAATATGCCATGCATTTGATGTAGTCCGAATGACTCTTACGAGTCGGTTCATTTTATAGAATTGAAAACATTCCACAGAACTAGTGTAGTCCAATTCAAATGACTTTTATGAGTCAGTTCTTTTTAGTGAATCAAAAACACACCTCACATCTAGTGTAGAACAGTTCAAATGATTCTTATGGGCCAGATCACTTCAAAAAGAATCACGAGGTACCGGTTTGGTGAATCTTTCACTGAGTGAACACTGTCAGAGTGTTACTGAATCAACAACATGAACTTTATGCATAATCACTAGATCTGCTAGTGGAAGCAGGGATGGGCAGCATTTATGATAATTGTATTTCAAATACGTATTTCAAATACAAAATAGTATTTTGTGATTTGTATTTAATAGGGTTGATGAAAATGGCTTCATATTTTGTATCAAAATACTTCAGTGTTTTGTATTTTTGTATTTTTAAAATACTGTAAAATACTTTGTAAGAAGTCTACATGATGACATCATAAAAATGCAGCCTCTGATTGGTGCCTGCTCAATAGGCTAGTTTGCCCAGACTTGTTGAGATCAGAACAGAAAATTGATGCTTATGGAAGAAGGTGGTCAAGGTAAGAAATGTGCAGGCTGTCAGCTTTCCATCCATTTTTTTCCCTATATTATTCATATATTCATATATTAATATGAACTTGTTTTCAGTTCATATTAAGTTTTGGTGTTTGTTTTAGTAGCCTAGGCTAAATAGTTTACCAATTTACATAATGTTCTTGAAAACTATTATACAGAACAGCAGCCCCACAATTAACGTTAGCTTGCTACTTTCAGCCTGTTAAGTTTGTCAGTTGTACACAAAAATAATAATACAGCGTTTCAGTGTTGTACAACATTACATTTTAATGCCACGATATTGGTGTAATGGTCTAAACTCTCGTGGATTTACTGTGAGCCGCTCTGAGAAACTTGTTTTGCCTAAAGGCATCAGTAGCTAAAGAGACCTCTGCAATGTAGTCCACAGGCTACACACACACACACACACACACACACACACACACACAAATATATACATTCTCACCCACATTCACACAGAAGTTTGGCTGTTTCTGTTAGAATGTCTCAAATGTTTTGGAATACCTGCTCTATAGTATTCTCGTTCCGTGTAACGCTTCACAATTCAATTTTCAGACCATATGGTGCAAATGCAGAAATGAAAAAATGAAACCAAACATTATTTTTTTCATTTTTTTCAGTTACTTCATAAATTAATAATTGCCATTTCTCTTCTTTTTTCAGTTAACTAACTTGTGACTTAAGAAATTATAATTTGAATAAAAATCCCCAATTTTTGTTTTTTTTCTTTTTTTTTTCTTTTTTTTATCATACAATTTGCGCTGTGGGCTTTACCATTAGTGCGGGGGTGTGCCGCAGACTGTTTCACAAACACTTAACATGGCTTAATGTATCCTACTAAAATAGTAACACTGGAGGACACACCTTATTAATAATAAACATATAGGCTACTATTTACAGACAAGCAGAACTGCCCAGAATATGGAAGCAAATTGCGCTTAATTGCACGTTAAGTGTCAGAATATGAATGCAACGAGCCAAGTTTCACGTGAAGCGATTTCCTCCCATAGAAAACTATGCCATATACACAAACATAACCACTGGAGATGTAGGCTAAAAATTAATACATAAACATCAGCCACGGAAATCTGTTAATGCATTAAGCCACGTTAAGTGTTTTAGAATGTCCCCCAGTGGTTGTGTGTGTGTGATAGATAGGGTGAATTGCCCTAAAGTGGGACATTTTTTTGCAAAAACCCTGGGCTCAGGATGTGTCCTAATCAAATCAAAAGAGAAAATGCAGATAACACATTCATAAAAGAAATTATAGACACATTAGCAGCTTCCTAATGTGGGACAGTTGTGTTCCTAATGTGGGACACTGAAAAGTATATGATAAAAGGCTAAAATCACCTTGATTCATGTGGAATAGTAAAATGCTTTTGGTTATGTATGGTTGAAACATGGATAATTGAACATCATCAGACAAATAATACAATATGATGCATTGTTGAATTTATTATAAAGACATTAAGAAACTATTATCATTGGCCTATGTTGTCATGTAGATACAAAAAAGTTAAATGCATAGTCAGAATTTCTTGACTGTTCTCTAGTTCATTTTAGTTAACAACAAACACATACCACAACAACAGGCATAGCCTTGGCCTTTTTGAAGGCAAAATAAAAAAATCTTGCAACACCTAAACCTACCCCTCACACAAAACTTTCTGCTATTTAAAAACATTTGCGATTTTTAAAGCACTTCATTCTGTATGATTTATAAGCTTGTTTCCTCATGGGGACCAAAAAATGTCCCCACAAGGTCAAAATGTACTGGTATTACTATACTTGTGGGGACATCTGGTCCTCATAACATAACGGATACCAGGTACACACACAAACACACACACACACACACACACACACACACACACACACACACACACACACACACACAAGAACCACAAAGAGCCTTCAAACCATCCCGTGACCTTAAAGGGGTCATATGATGTTGCTAAAAAGAACATTATTTTGTGTATTTGGTGTAATAAAATGTGTTTATGTGGTTTAAGGTTCAAGAAACACATTATTTTCCACATACTGTACATTATTATTTCTCCTCTATGCCCTGCCTTCTGAAACGCATCGATTTTTACAAAGCTCATCGCTCTGAAAAGCGAGGTGTGCTGTGATTGGCCAGCTATCCAGTGTGTTGTGATTGGCCGAATACCTCAAGCGTGTGACGGAAATGTTACGCCCCTTAACATACTGTGATGCCCTGTCCGGCCGGAGCGATGAGACATAAACATAAACCCCATTATAAACATGATATAAACATGATTTCTAGTCGTGTCCTCTTTTGGAAGCCAAACAAAGTAGTTCACTTTCACAGTGAAACACACAGCGTCTATACGACATGACGGCGGCGGCAACAACAATGCTACAACGAGAATAAAAGGTACGCCTTCTTTCTTTGCATGAACATCTGGGCGGCGTTATGCAAATCTTCCCACATACTGACGTAGAGATGTGGGGGCGTGTTAGAACGAGCTGTTTCAGGGGGCGTGGACGAGTGTTAACTTTTATAAAGAATTTCTCTTTGGATTTGAGACTTTACTCTTTGCAACTTCACAGATCTCTTTATGCACCATGAGCTTGTAACACTCCAAAGAGAAAGGAAATTTTTAAATCGCATCATATGACCCCTTTAAACATCTTCAGTAACAGCATTCTAATATTGCATAATATATAAAATATATATAATAACCATGTTTGTCCCACAAACTATGCCCTACCACACATTCTTGACTGACTGAAGTACTGTCCCACATTAGGCTAATCATACTGTCATACTTTTCTGAACCATATTTCCTAAAGTGGGACACTAGGAAATTTGATAAAAATATTAAATATATAGTTTATACATACAAAGTTGACTTCAGAAATGATCGTTTGAATAAATTAAATCTAAACAATTTTGTATTTTTCCATTTTTTTTTCAAGACTAGAAATCATGTTTATCTCACGTTTATAATGAGTTTTATGTTTATGTCTCGTCGCTCCGGCCGGACAGGGCATCACAGTATGTTAGTATGTGGGCACATCTGTAATATATTGCTTAATTAAAGTATTTAATTAATTAAAGTATTTAATTCTGCCTGATGTCATTTGAATTTATTAAAGATTTTAATATGGCTTGACAGGAGAGTTTTTGGGATGGATGGAAGAATGGACGTATTTGTGGATAGATTTACGAATTTCTGAAGATAATTATGCAGATCTTGTTTTTTCTTTTTCTTCATTAGGTCTGTTCCTGGTGTCTAGTGAATCTCGCTCATGTGGAAAGGGATTTGAAAGAATAAACAGCACCTGTGTTGGTAATGAGAATTTTATGTGTTTTAATACAGTATGTTTCTGTCATAACACACAGTTAATGGTCTGTATGTCACTCAAACAATGGGAATTTGTGATACTGTAGTTCTCTTCTAACTTTGTATTGATGTTTCCTTCCTGATTGGCTCTCTTACAGATACAGATGAGTGTGTGACGAATCCAGGTGTGTGTGGCGATCACGCTCAGTGTTTCAATACACCTGGAAGTTACTACTGCACCTGTGCTGAAGGATTTCAGTCAACATCACCCAACTTCACCCAAACAACGGGAGAGTGTAGAGGTACGAGAGAGGATTATGGGATAAAAGAGTCAATAACTATAATCTAAATATTGTAATTAATATCAACTGCTTCCCCCAACAGATATCAATGAGTGTCTTTTGGGAACATATGAATGCCCAGGTGATAAGGAGTGTGTGAACACCATCGGCTCCTTCAATTGCTCATGTCCAAATGGATTTGCCTTCAAGGGTAGACTAGACGCAGGTTGTGAAGGTGTGTGTCCTCAATCATACTGCTTGTTATTTGACTGCTGATCAAAGCAAAGATCATCATTACAATCGATGTCATAAATGAACTTTCTCATTAAAGATCAATGTTTGACTTCCAGAACAAAACATTTCTTTACCGATATGGCACATTTATAGTGTTAGCTAGTTAAAATGTTATTTAAATCCATACTTCTAGCAAAGATAAATATTAGATAACAGATAAAAACAGAGACATTTTCCCCCAAAAGCCCTGGATATTTTCTACCCTGATTATAACCATCCAAGATCCATGTGATGCATTTAGCTTTTTTTTAAGCATAGAATATAAGAATCAGAATCAGTTCTTACCACCAGCTCAGTACTATATTAATGATGGGCTCTGTTTGGGATGAAATAGCAGCTTACTGTATGCAGTACACGCTGTGGAACTGTAGTATGCTACCTCTCCACATGATTTCACTAGAACTTTGCATGCAAGTACCGTTAACTTATCATCTAGCAAATGAAGACATTAAATTTGCCTTTGCAAAACATGCAAAAACGTCCGATAGAAAGGATGGTTGATTTGTCACACTGGAGATAGATCAGGTTGAGTTGCAGTGTGACATATTGTGTCTCATGCAGTGAGCTCACTGCACATTTTGACAAATGTTTTAGATTGTCTTTGGTTTCCCTTAAAAAAAGAAACATTGCAAAACAGTACAAGTTGCTATTTATAACACTAGCAGCGGCCGATTAGGAAGTCCTGCTTTCATCCAGAAGCACAGAGACTTTTGTTGGCATAACCTCATTTAGTTTGGTTGCTGCACTCGTATTAATAAAGTTTGTTTCTACATGAAGCTGATAAACATGCTTTCCAGTGTAAGATAGCTTTCATTGTCTCTCTAACCTCTGTCATCTCACTACTTTGTGTGTGTGAACTTGTGCTTGTGTCTAAATGAAACACTCGTCTCTGTGTGTGTGTGTGTGTCGGCTTAAGATGTGGATGAGTGTTTGTCCTCAGTGTGTGGAGTTCACAGCAGCTGCTTTAACACAGCTGGCGGTTTCCTCTGCACTTGTTCTCCAGGGTTTATTGAACATGAAAACAGCACCTGTGCAGGTAAGCGCCAGTGTCCTGCTGCTGCTAACAACACCGACATCAGTGTGTTTGAGTGCTGATCATAATCATCATAACATGCTGTATGTGTCTGCTCATGTCCAACAATAACAGCTCATTACATGTATGTTCAAGTTTGGGGTAGATAAGATTTCGTAATGTTTTTGAAAGATGTCTCTTCTGCATTTATTTGATCAAAAATAAAGAAAAACAGTGAAATATCCTTACAATTTAAAATAGCTGTTTTCTGCGTGAATATCTGTTAAACTGTAATTTATTTCTGTGATCAAAGCTGTATCAATACTGCAGTCTTCAGTGTCACATGATTTTCAGAAATCATAATAATATGCTGATTTGCTGCTCAAGAAACATTTCTGATGATCATCAATGTTGAAAACAGTTGTGCTGCACAATATTTGTGGAAACCGTGATACATTTTATTTGTCAGGATTCACAGATGCATAGAATATCTGAACGCAAACAATATTATTAAATAAAACAATATCATAATAGGAATCTGCATTCATATGACTGACGATCTTCTCTCTCTCACAGACATCGATGAGTGTAAAGATAATCTAGATATTTGCGGCACAAATGCACAGTGCCGCAATAAAGTAGGCAGCTACAACTGCGAATGTCACCAGCGTTACAGTAACTATGGCAACAACCAGTCAAAATGCATCGGTGAGCGATCAGTTTGCATGTGCATGTCTCTGTTTATTGTGTAGCTGCTAATCTTCAAAACAATTAACTGTGTTCTGTTGCTGTGCACAGAGATGAGCTGCGACCAATTTAAAGCAGAGTCTGACGTGGAGAGCACGCCTGAAACGGTAGAATGACTCTTCGTGATTATTTTGGTAGTATTTGGTGAGTAATCAGTATTCAGACTTTGATTTCTGTGTGTCTTCTAGTTGAAGCATTTACGGGCTCTGTTGAGGAGCAGCTGTGAGTCTCTGCGAACTGCAAATGGCAGCCGTAAGACAGGAGAGCAGTTACTGGAGGTGAAACAAACAGCCTTCTTCCTCCTGTTTTCGTCTGCATTTCTGTTCTTGTTGATAGAGCAGTTTGACCCTGGAACATTCCTCTAAATCTCACTGTGTTTGACAGAACGTGTTCACTTCCACTGACGAGCTGCTGTCTGAAGGAAACATCGCTGACGGTGAGACGCTGAATCAGTTTCTGGACGTGGTGGAGAACAGCATGCGTCTGATCGGACCTCAGCTGAAAGAGCCTGTGACCAGGATGGAGACACACAACACCTGTGAGAAACCACACACATTTCAGTTCAGACACAGTCTCACTCTGGTTCTCAATGGAAAGACTGAAAATAAGGCATTTTTATTAAATCTTCATGATGTGAATCACAGTTGCTGAGGTTGCAGTCATGCGGGGTCAGACTCCGCCCAGTGGGCGTGTCACTCTGCGCACAGACTCCGCCCTCTTCAGCACCAGCTGGGAAACAGTTGTAGGGAAATCATATCCAGGTACAAATAAACACGTGCACATAAATGTACTTATGAAACCATCAGCACTTCCCTGACGAGATGTAAACGTGGTTTTCCTTTAGGTTTTGTGTTTGCGGCTCTGGTCAGTTATAAAGATCTGAACTCATCCAGAGATCTGCTCCACAAGATGAGCAGAGAGAGACCAGACGATGAAGAGAGAAGCGTCACTTATCAACTCAACTCTAAAGTGGTGACGGCCGTCGTCAGTAATGCAGAAACCAAGCAGCTGTCGGAGCCGGTGATGCTCGTCTTTACACACGAGGAGGTGAAGATACTGACAGATCAGCTCATGACCAGCACAAGATCTCACGGAGACACACACCGATTCTCATGCAGAGCATCAGACGTTCATGTATTTTTCCCCTTTTCTTAACGGTCAGTCATTCTGTTCTGTCTTGTTCAGGAGAGGGCGGAGTCTGAGGGCGTGGCTTACTCCTGTGTGTACTGGAATGAGGGGGCGTGGTCTGGGCGGGGCTGTGAGAGGGCGTGGTCTAACAGCACTCATACAGCCTGCTCCTGCTCCCATCTCAGTAGTTTCGCTGTGTTAATGGCTCTCTATCCTGTCCAGGTACATCTGTGAACCAGAAAAACTGGGATTTAACATTTAATTCAGATCTTTAATATGAAATGATGATGATTTTTCCTCTTCCTCTCCTGCAGGACACGTTTGAGTTGGTGTTGATGACGCATCTGGGTTTAGCTCTGTCTCTGGTCTGTTTGTTTCTCTGCATCCTGACGTTCAAGTTCTGCCGCTCCATCCAAGGAACCCGAACCAGCATTCATCTCCATCTGAGCATCTCTCTCTTCATCGCAGACCTCGTCTTCCTCTGTGGGATCTCCAGCACTCACAATCAGGTGTGTGTCTGTATACTGGGGCCTTAAAGTCACAAAGGTAGAGAATCACAAGCAGTGTCTACTGTTTATTATGCTGTATTGACAAAGCCAAGGTCTATTATTTAAGCTTCTATTTAAGCTTCTTCTGCTTCTTCTTAGACTTGTTTTTTTTTCAGTTACAACCACCAAAACTTGGGTCAGACCTTCATGTGTTATTTGTACTTATCTGTAGAGTATTTAAGCTATCATTAGCAAAGCCTAATGAGTATCCTAGTACAATGCGCTAAATCATGCTAGCAACATGATAAAACATGCTAATCATGTTAAAACGTTAGTAACAAGCTAAAACATGACAATATATTAAAATATACTAGCAACATGCTAAATCATGCTAAAACATGCTAGCATTACATTAAAACAAGCATTTTTTAGCAACGAGCTAAAACATGTTAACTTGTTACAACATTCTAGCAACGTGCTAAATCATGCTAGCAAAATGCTAAAACATGTCCGCGAACTGTTGAATCATGGTAGCAAAATGCTAAAAGTAATAGCAATGTGTTAAAACATGAAATAACATGCTAATTCATGTTAGCAACATGCTAAAACATGTTAACATGCTGAATCAGGCTAGCAATGTGTTAAATAACGTTAGTAACATGCTTAAACATTTTAGCAATGTGCTAGAACTGCGTTAATAACGTTTTATCGTCTTCGTTTGAAATCTTCAAAATTTCAAACAAAGCTGTCAAGCCAACATCAATGTTTGTTTACGAACTTTACTAATTTAGTTGTGCTGTTTCTCTTCGTTTGTCTCAGGTTGCGTGTAGGATTGTGGCCGGTCTGCTTCATTTCTTCTTCTTGTCTGCGTTCTGCTGGATGCTGCTGGAGGGGGTTCAGCTCTACCGGATGGTTGTGATGGTGTTTCACACCACATTAAAACATCTCTACATGTATCTGGTGGGATACGGAGTCCCTCTCGTCATCGTCATCATCTCTGCCATCGCCTTCCCAGCGGGATACGGCACCAAACGACAGTGAGTGAAGCACTGTTCGTGTTTGAGCTTTTTGTGTGAACAAGTTTGACAGACTCTAAATCACAGTGTTATCCGAGTGCTTTCCAGCTGTTTTGATGATTATTTTGTGTTTGTGCTCCAGCTGTTGGCTCTCACTTGACCAAAATTTCATATGGAGCTTCCTCGCGCCCGTCTGCATCATCGTCGTCCTCAACAGCTTTGTCTTCACCATCACTGTGTGGAAACTGGCCGAAAAATTCTCCAGCCTCAATCCAGACCTCTCCAAACTCCGCAACATCAAGTGAGTGTTTATTATCTAAACCCAAAATATATTCAGTCATTGAGTCTAACCCATTTCTGGTGAATTCAGGGGGTTTACTGTGACCGCTGTGGCTCAGTTCTGTATTCTTGGAGGGACGTGGGTTTTCGGTTCCTTCCTCTTCTACGAGAAAGTAACTCAGGTTGCGTTGTACCTCTTCACCATCCTCAACAGCCTGCAGGGGGCGATCATCTTCATCATGCACTGCCTGCTGTCCAAACCGGTACTTACACACAAACAAATGCACAATGCACCAAAAAGACAGTCAAGTCTGGATTCAAACTACATTTTAAAGCTCTCACCAGCTCATAGTCAAACTTCTGACTCCCTGTATAAAGCATTTCACCGTATTCTGGCCAAGAGCCATCAGTGTGTTTTCAACGTGTTTTGTCGCCCCCTTCAGGTCAGAGATGAGTATTACAAGCTGATTAGCAGGATCTGCTCACTTAAGGAGAAGAAATATTCAGAATTCAGCACCAATCATTCCAGCAACAGTCAGGTACAGCATCGTTGAATGTTAACTTTTGCTTTATTAAACGTTTTATTAAATATATATAAATGTTAAGATAAACATTCTAACAACATTCTCAGAATGTCCATATGATGTTATCGATGTTTTCTGAATGCCAACGCCGATGTTCTTGGAATATTACAAATACATGTTCAAAGAATGTTAGATTAAAGGTGAGGAGAATGTAGCATTGAACCTTTTTAAATAATGTTCTAATCACAACAAGAAAACAAAAAAAAAAACAAAAAAAAAATTCAAATCAGTGTTTCCACAATGTTTTTGGAACATAAGTTTGTTAGCTGGGGTAAGTGATGCATTGAAATGTCGACCACTAAATATAATTAGTGCCTCTGGTGACGTTTTGATGGTTTCAGTGTCTATTTCATGTCACAACGTGGATAAACTATAACAGGTAAACATGTCAGGTGTGTGGACGCTAATGCTAGATTAGCAATAATAAGTTCTTGTTTTTAATCAGTAATGGTATTGTTTCTTAAATCTTCAGGCAAACTTGTAGTCTATGCTGTTTTGTGTTGATAAAAACTTTTAGTACGAAACAAAGTCTCAGTTTCTAAATTTAGTCCGTTTAATCACAGAATTCAGAAATAAATAGTTTTAATCGATCATCTCTTCCTCTTTACAACTAGGTATAGCACAAAATAAACATGAATGAGCATCAGAAGGTGTTGGAAGAAACAGAACAACTTGATGAAATGTTTCATGTCTCACTCAATCAGTGTTTCAACCACAGAAAGATGTCAATAAAACAGCCTGTAAACAATAATGTCACATTTATCTCAGAAAAGCCACTCAATGTCCATTAACTCGTTAGACAGCTAGAAAAACACAACTCTAGAGAGGAGACTTTTGATAAATATATTTATCAATATATATTTTACTTTACCTGTTAGTGATGTATTTATTGTTTAATGCATGTGTGAATAATTATATTTGTTGCTTCAATGATGCAGAGAAGAAACTTTGTTATTAAAAGTGCTATGTAAAAACTAACTTATGTGCAATGTTAAAGAACTCAGCTGATTATTAAATAAATGCGATTTTTGCCAAAAGTGATTATTTTGGCTAAATGAAAACTAATTTCAGTGCATCACTAGATTGAGGTTCTGCTTCTAACCGTCTCCTCTGACCTTTACAGCAACCTCTACGGAGCAATCCGACCACAGGAGAGTCCAAGATCTAGAGCGGCTCTCAGTCCTTGATGATCTTTAGAGATGTTGACCTTTAAAGACACATGGAGCTTCAATTCTGCAGCACATGCGGCTTCTTTCCATTGAGAAGGTCTAAAACTGCGTTCTTTCTGTCTATTAAGCAAGAATATTTCAGGTGTGGGGCTCGTCACATGACCGATGTGTCACTAGAGGCGGATTCGAAACATATCAGCTAAATTAATAAAACATGCAGCTCAGTTTTCTTCCTCTAATGCAGTGGTTCCCAGTCCTGGTCCTGGAGAACCCCCAACACTGCACGCTTTTGGTGTCTCTCTTATCTGACACACACATTTGAGGTCTTGGAGCAGGGGTGGCCAACCCTGCTCCTGGCGATCGACTGTCCTACAAAGTTCAGCTCCAACCCTAATCAAACACACCTGAAGCAACTAATTAAGGTCTTCAGGCTCACTTAAAAATTAAAGGCAGGTGTGTTTGATTAGGGTTGAAGCTAAACAATGCAGGACAGTCGATCGCCAGGAGCAGGGTTGGGCACCCCTGTCTTGGAGTCTTCACTAATGAGCTGATGAGTTGAATCAGGTGTGTTTGAATAGGGAGACATATAAAATGTGCAGTGTTGGGAGTTCTCCAGGACCAGGATTGGGAACCACTGCTCTAATGGACTTTGGAGACACTTTAACTGCTTTTAGTGAAGAACATCTTGCATGCTAAAGGCAGCTTACATTTGCTTATAAAAGAAAATGTTGTGAAGATGATATTTGAAGAACTAGTCTCCGATCAGCCTTATGAAAGAGGCATTAATCTATTATCAATTACAAACCATCATGTTTATATGATCTGCACTTACATGCCACTTTACGTCTTTAAGCTGTTGGGAAATTTGACCTCTATTTCTGTGAGAAACAGATGAGAGGTACTTTAGATTCATAAAGCTATTTAAACAGAGCCAATGTCACATTGCACAGAGCAGGTGACAAAGACTGCTTACTTTACCTCCAATCGTCCTTCAAATCAACGTAATACTAGTCCCGAAACTACAGTATCGTGGAGACGTCTGATGTTTCCAAAGAACTTGGTAAAATGGTAAAGTAGACTTTTATATTCAACTTCCTTTTAAAGCCCAAAGTACACTTTGGTTTCTACGTGTATGCTAAGGTAACATATCACATGCAAAATCTACGCAAAGTCTATGCTTAGTTTGCACTCGCAGCTTGAATTTTTCCATTAATTTGTTGGCCCACAAGGTTGCAACACTGGCCATTGTTTCAGATTGGAAAAATACATTTTTATCCATCATCTGGAAAAAAACCCAAAACAAAAATAGGGATGACAGCACAAAGATGAGTGCTCACACACTTTATCATTTGCATCAGAACTAACACATACTTTGGACTTCAGTGTTTCCAGTTTGAGAACAAAGTGATTTTGTAAGATGATACAGCTAATGTGAAAGTTTTAAACCCCTTGCTTCTGCAACACAAAAGTTTAAACTCTCTATTGTATGTGTAATGATATTTGATAAGAAACAAATGCTTTATTTTACATTTTACATGCTTTTTTTTTTTGTATCTTTTGAATTCAAATAAGTATTTTGCTGTTATTGTTTTACTTGAAATAAGGGTCATGTCTAGCCCTGATGTGGTACTGCGATGTTTTTCAGCAAGCATTAAATAATTGCTAAAAGAAGCTGTGGCTGATTTCTGTTTTGTGTTACCATGAGTGGCCTTGCCAAATACACCATAAACATACATTTGAATTCTATATCATACATCCATCTGCACATTAAAGTAGTTTGAAGGAAGAACACCTGCCACAAAAACACTTTTCTATCAAGAGGATTCATTTCATCCCAGTGAATATGTTCCCTTACATGACGGCACAAATGAGAACAGCGATGACATGGAGCTAATAACATTCAGAGAAAAGCTCTTTCTTGATTAAATGAACTTATTCCAAGGAAAACCATCCAAGCAAATGTTCCCTTAATGTTAGCATTCGGTTTCCGTTTGACATTCTTATATTTTCAAAACCATAAAATACTGTTTCCAGAACAGTGCAGGAAGAATTCTTCCCCGATGGTTACTTTAAGGTTTAATTTCTAAAATCATGTAAACTCAACTTTGCCATATTCAAGAAACAAACAAAAATAAATAAATTAATTCTGATGTTTTGTGCAACGACCTAGAGAGAATAACAAGGCTATGCAGTGTTTTATCTTTACACTTGATTACTTACTTCAGTTTCTCTAGTAATTTCTAGCCCTGGTGTGGCACTGCCATGTTTTTCAATAAGTATTAAAGAACTGCTAAAAGAAGCTGTGGCTGAGTTTGTGTTCACATGAGGCCAATATGCCAAGTATCCCATATAAACATGCACTTTTCTAATTCTACGTCACACACTGTACAAAAATACAGTTAAATTAGTGTAGCAACCACAAAACAAACAAAACCCGCAGAACATTCACTTCTACCCAGTGAATACCTTTCCTTACATTGCGGCACAAATGCTCTGGAAATAAACAGAGATGAAATGAAAAACTAATAGCAATGTGTGAAAGAAAACTCATTCAACAATAAAAAAGGGTTGCAACTGCCTTACATGCATCACATAAATACAGTTTTATTTTGAGGTTTTTCAATAGGTCAAATTCAATCTGTCAAGTTTAAGATACAACCATTGTTCTGCTTTGCTAAACATGAATACATCCACAGCATTGGGTTCAATCCATCTCTTCCCCCAAACCACATGAAAGCTCACTGCCCCCTACTGGCAGTAAGAGCTCAGTGTAGAGTTTGACCATGAGCTGAATGAGTCTTTATTCCAGACTGACTGATGAAAGTCACTCTGATGATTCTGGAGCAGTTTGTTCTTTAGCGTGTTTGTTCTGATGGGTCTGAAAGCTACCTAAATAAGCGAATCTCTCACCGCAGATGGAGCAGTGGTAAGGTTTCTCTCCTGTATGAACTCGCTCGTGGACCTTCAGGACGTCTGATCGAGCAAACGTCTTGTCACATTGTGAGCATTTGAATGGTCTTTCTCTGGTATGAATCGTTGTGTGTCTCTGTAAATTAACATACTTCCTGAACCTCTTCTCACAAACGCTGCAGTGATACGGTTTTTCTCCCGTGTGAATTCTTTGATGTTCTCTGAAATGAGTCGGATCAGAAAAGCTCTTCCCGCAGTGGGAGCACAGATATGGTTTCTCTCCGGTGTGAATCCTCTCGTGACAAATCAGATTGGAAATCTGCCGGAATCCTTTCTCACAGTGTCTGCACTGATACGGTTTCTCATCAGAGTGGATTCTCTTGTGTGAGTTTAGAGTGCCTGAGTTTGTGAAGGTTTTCCCACATTCACTACACTGGTACGGTCTCTCATTGGTGTGAACACGCACATGTTTCTTCAGAACCGACCCATGGTTGTAGCTCTTCTCACAGTGAGGACACTTGTATGGTCTTTCTCCCATGTGGATTCGCTTATGAGCATCCAGACTTCCTTTGGTGCTGAAATACTTGTCACATACACTGCAGTGGAAAGACTTGACCTCTTGTCTTTATATGTGCTTTCATGTTCTGAGCAGTGGTGAAAAAATCCTTCCCGCACTGTTCACAGTGAAACTCCTTCTTCACACTGTGCTCTTTTGAATGAAGTCTCCTCTCTTCTGCATTTGAAAAGCTGAAGTCTTTCTGTTCTGTGTGTGTGTTCGCACGTGTCTCAGTAAGTTTCTCTTTGAGCTCAGTGTTTTTCCACACTTGGCATGAGAAAAACTTTTGACCTTTAGCTGCTCTTTTGCTGTTACGGCTGTTTCTCCATCAGAAGATGAACCGCCTTTTTCATCAGAAATTAACAAAATGCTTATAAATTCTGGGTTTTAAAATATACTTGAAAAGAGTTTGTGTGTCATACAGAAATCCTTTAATATCTGTCTATATAAGTTTAGGAGTGAACAGTTAATTTAAAAAAAAAAATGCAATATGGTTTAGTGCAGTTAATCAATCGCAAAAAGACTTGCAAGTTAATTAAACTCATACATAGACATTGATAAAGTGAATTTGGAAATGCAACATTCACCACCCATTTCAACATGTTTATGATGTAATTTTACAGTATAAATTCTAACAATGTGCTAATCTACTAACAGGCTTTATTACAAATACCATATTTCAAACACGGGCACTGTAGTAAAACAACGGCAAATTAATGGTTACAGTGGTTTTATTACTAATACATATATGCACATTCTTTAAAACAATTATGTTTTTGTCCCCTCTATGTATTAGTGTCATATTTAATCTCTTCTGTGTAATTCTTATGTATGTCTGCACTTTCTTCTTCACTGGAAGCTTCTGACAGATTCTTTGTGTGTGTGAACATACTTAGCACTAAATTATGGTTACAGTAGTAAAACCATTATTAATTAATAATCATAAGTGATGGAAAAAAAACTTTATTTGAAGTCACTGAAACACTGAAGTCAGAAAAACAACATGCACAAACACAGCTTAAACGCATAAATGAAGTGTAAAAGGTTAAACTTACAGTGAGAGCTGCAGGCTTCTCTCTTTCTTCGGTGGTGTTTCGTGCGAAGAAGAGAGACAATAACAAACGACCAAAGTCTGAGTGGGTAGAGCTCATTTCTTCGAATCCTTACTAGTCAAGCTAGGAGCAAAGAGCATATGTATGGAGGTTTACATACGATCTTAATCATGTGTGTGTCTCCAGCACAGACGGAGGCGCTCGAGACTCTTCAGAGAGAGCAAACACACCACAGAGAGACCGAAACGAGAGCTTACTGCTGAACACTCAACCGGTGCGGGCTTGAGTATGTTTTACACCATCTACCAGATTTAGACTTACGCTTATGTTCGATTTATATTGTTTTATCCCTTTATGGGATTACTGTATTTGTCTGTTTAACTTATTGTTTTTTTCCCTTGTATCTAAGTGCCGAACGCTACACGAGTTATTAAATGCAGTACAAAAATATGTATGCGCTAACGCTTGATCAGAAATGAAACTGAACATTTACATTTCTAAATATGTTCTCTGAGATCGAGTTCATATATAATAATAGATCAGTTCTGCTCTAAACAGTCGTTTTGAGTTTGCATCAGTGTCAGTGAGTGTGTGTTTCAGTAATCACGGTGTGTCTGTGTTCAGATGTTGATCATGAGCGCTCAGGTGGAGGTGGTCTGCTGTAAATCAGTAGGAACTGATCTGTCCATGCTGGATATTGAGGATTTCATCACAGAAATCTGTCAGCTGAAGAAAGAGGTGGCTTCACTGGAAGCAAAGCTGAGAGAAAGAGGAGAGGTTTGAACAGATCCTCATCCTTCACTTTGTGTGGTCTTTTAACTCGTAATCAAGTTCAGCTCAAGTCTACTCATGAGCACGGCTAATGCACCTTGTGTTCTTCTCTCTCAGGATTCAGTCTGGAGCGTCAGAGATCAGCGCTCCAGAGACACGCAGGACTCGGAGCTCAGTCTCAGTTTGCTCTGTTATACTGACGCTCAGGAGAGCGTGTGTGACGGTCACCCGTCCGTCGACCAAACCTCCACAGAGTCCCCGGGGTCCGACTGCAACGCTGGAGAACAGCAGACGCAGATGAAGACGTGCTCCGTCAAACTGGTGGACTGCAGGAACACAAAGGAGACGAGAGAAGAAACCACTGCGGAGAAAATACAAAGTGACAGTGATGATGATGATGATGATGTCAACTGTGATGATGATGATGATGAGTTTATTCCTCCGGGTATGTTACGTCCGTTAATATATTCCCTAACTGGTGTATCAACAAATGGTTTACAAGTCATCTATGGTTTTTGTTTTGACATGTAGCTTGGGGAAATGCAGGTTGATAGAAATATTACTTTGTCCCTCTCAGATGAAAACAGCAGTTCATCTGATGAAGCAACGGCCTCGACATCAAAACAGCAGCCGATGGCCAAGAGTTTCCCCTGCGTCACCTGCGGGAGAACATTCAGCAAACAGGGAAATTTAGCAAGACACGAGAGTAAACACACAGAGCCGAAAGACTACAAGTGTAAGACATGCAACATCGGCTTTCCTACCGTAAAAGAGAGGAGACTTCATTCAAAAGAGCACAAGGTGAAGAAGGAGTTCCGCTGCGAGCAGTGCGGGAAGGTTTCCTTCTCTTCTGGTAATCTGAAGATTCACATGAAGACGCACACTGGAGAAAAACCTTTCCACTGCAGCGAGTGCGACAAGCATTTCAGCACCAAACAATCTCTTTTTGTTCATAAGCGGATCCACACGGGGGAGAAACCATACAAGTGCCCTCACTGCGAGAAGAGATTCAGAGATGGGTCCCACTTCAAGTCCCACATGCGTTCACACGCCAGCGAGAGGCCGTACCAGTGCAGCGAATGTGGGAAAACCTTTAAGCAGCCCATCTGTCTAATATCACACCAAAAAATACACTCCGAGAAACTGCACCGGTGCACACATTGTGACAAACGTTTCCGTCATATTTTTCAGCTGAAACGGCACGAGAGAATGCACTCTGGAGAGAGACCATACCTGTGCTTCCACTGCGGGAAGAGCTTTTCCGATCCGGCTCATTTCAAGGTCCATCAGAGAGTCCACACGGGAGAAAAACCGTACCCATGTAGCGTCTGCGGGAAGAGATTCCGTCAAAACACGAACCTCCTGAAGCACCAGAGGATTCACACCGGAGAAAGACCGTTCAAGTGTTCTCACTGCGACAAGACGTTTGCTCGATCAGACGTCTTGAACATCCACGAGCGAGTTCATACGGGAGAGAAACCTTACCACTGCTCCATCTGCGGCGAGAGATTCGCTTATTTAGGAGGGTTCCAGAGCCATCAGAACAAACACGCTAAAGAAGAAACCGCTCCAGAATCATTGTAGCGACATTCATGAGTCAATCTGGAAAAAAGGGCTTAGCCCTCCCTGAAACTGTACATTGAGTATATGATGAGAGTAGGAGGCAGAGTCATGTGAACGGAGTAGAAATGCTGTGACTGTAGTTGTGTTTGACAGAGCAGGACCGTGATGCTGTAACTACACCATTCTGCAGGCAAAACACACCTATTCTAAAGTAGTTGTATATTTTTCACTGTTTTTTTTTTTTCCAAGCAGCTTTTAAATCTCAAATAATTTTATGCTATCATATCAGATGTTTGCAGGGGGAACATAATCTAGCATTGAGATGAATGGGACTACTAATGCATCGCTTTCTGCAAGTCTATTGATATGCACTAAGAAAGAAATTGTGGGGGGAAAAATGGAAATCATTGGTAAATGTAATAAATTGCATGCAATAATGTGGTTACTTGGACATTCTGTTTTGGCCACAACACACTCAAGCCCCGGAACCAAGGTACTTATGATATTATTACCATTATTATCATCATCACTATTATTATTATGACCAGAATTAAGCAAATATAAGTAGAACCTCATATATATATATATATATATATATATATATATATATATATATATATATATATATATATATATATATATAAATAAAAGGATAATAATAATCTAATAGTCATGCTGGATATTATTTTTAAAATCTCAACCATTACTCACTTAAATCAGTTGAGGATGAATCATTTGTACTCGGGAAGGAGGGACACCTTGTGTTTGGAGTATATCTCACACTAGTGGCCAGAAAAGCAGCCAAGAAAGAACGACGAGAAGGCTCTCTTGACACGAGGAGAGTGCAACTCAACCTACTGAAATGTTTTCCTAGTTTTTAGGAATCTTAAACAACTTTTATGGTCATCCTTGGAAGAGCACATGACAGAAGGTCTAGAGGTACTACTGAAAGAGCTGAAGACGCTTCCACGAATAATACCACGCTAATATAACGCTACCACGAACCTTGAAAAAGCATCAAACATACATAAACACAATAGCTTTTTTCGGTTTGCTACCATGGAGCTGAAATGGGCTCTTCTTTTGGGTGAGTAGATGTGGTTTTACTCTGTTCACGTGTGTGGTGAATGCATTTGTGACTACATTTGGATTAGTAGTCAGACTTCTGGGAATATATACAGAGACCGCAGTTTTACCACAAATAAAACCCCAAAACTATAGTTAAACCACGATAACCACACATTTATCACGGTTTTGCTTCTTTGAACATAGTGTAACCATGGCATTTGTAGTAAAACTGGTAATGCAAATGGTAATCAGTGCGCAAAAAAAATACACGGTTATTATACTTTTACTACAATGAAACCATTGTTAATTTTCTTAAGGACGTTGATGTTTGTGTTAAAGAGTGTTCTAAGCTCGATGATTTCGTTGTTAATCTTTAAGACTCACGCAAGGCACAGTTGAACAGAGAGACATCGAGCACGTTCACACCAAAGTGTTACATTCTCTTACACGACACAGAAACAGAGTATGGGATCAGAATCCCGCCAAATGTATTGCAGTCATAGATCGAAAAATAATAAGCATAAATAAAATATTTAAAAACACATGTAAAATAACAACGCACAAAACTGAAAAACAAATGCAATTTTTTTTTAAAATAACAAACAACGCGGTCATTGATCGTAAAATAATAAGCGTGAATCAAAAATGAAAACACATTTAAAATTATATTGCACAAAACTGAAACATGAATTCAAAATTTTCCAAATCGCAAACAAAATCAGGTTTTCTGCTCATATGTTATTTTTTTGTGTGCTTATGGTCTTTTCCCCTTTGCTCTTGTTTCCACGTTCTGCGCTTGCATTTCTAAATGTTGCAGTTAGAGTTTCATGTAAATCAGGGCGGGCTTCAGCGTCACCATTGGGCCACAAGTTCTAGATTGACAGCTGCTCCTCTAGCCAATCAGTCCAAGTGGGAGTTGACGTCACTCCGATGCGACTCGTGGCTGCTGTGGTGGCAGGTGTGTGAACTTCACACTGTGAAGTAGAGGGTGACACGGGAGTGGATTTTCAAATCTCTCCCGTCCCACTCCCGCAAAAAAAGATCCCATCCCATCCCAATCACACAAAAAATACTGGGGGAAAATCCCGTCCCGTTTCAATCCCGGAAGAATGACTCACGTTCCCTCCCACTATGTTGTATTTCTTTTTGGCCGGAATCTGTCACAAAAAAAAGAAAAAGAAAATACAGTAGCCTACAGATCACAGCATGCCCACTTTAGTTAAATAAAAATTCAAAATGTAGTTTTTTTGTTATTTTATTGAACTGAAAGCCATCTTAATGCACATTGTGCATTGCACACACATTAAATGTAATGTAAAACATCCATGCTAACACACACGTTTTCTATTTTATTTTATTTTTTCATTTGAGCGTAGACATTTCACTGTCTATAGATTTATTTTTCATACACAGAGTTTCGAAGTTTCTCGCTCAAGTTCACATGACCGAGACGACAGAAACCGCATCGTTTGCTTTAATTATTTTACAGAAGCACAACGTTTCGTTATTCTAAGTGCACACAAATGAACGTATACGGATTCGAAAGATTTATTACTTTTATCTGTATGAACAAAGATTACGGAGTATTTTAAGAGCCAGTGAGAGCACCGGTGCCTCCATCTGTCCTGCTGTGAGCGCGCTGCTGTTCAGTTTGCGCACACACTTCAATAGCGCACATTTCTGTGGGTTAACATTAGATTGAACGGCCATGTAAAGTTATGACTACATACATCTTTTAGATGAAAAGCTATATTTGAGGTCTATGAATGATAGCGGGGCCGTTGGATGTCCTGCCCGATGTAGGCTACTGTATTACCACATAGACCAGCCATTAACAATCTGTCCTTCACACGCAGGTCATTCACTGAACCAGCCACGCCAAAGCAGACAGGAGGAGAACATAAAGACACAGGGGAAGTAGAATTGAGTTCAAAATTAAAATATAAGCCTACAGTTTATAGTTTATTTTAAAGGTAGGCTATATTTGTGTATAAAGTTGGGGATCAAAGTGTTATTACGATTCCCGGTCCCGCCCACTCCCGCTGACATTTTTTCCTGTCCCGTCCCAATCCCGTGATTAACAGTGTGAAGATCTAGTGTGAGTGTCAGAAGGCAAATCCCGGACGATCTCAGGTAATTAGCCATAAATATTTTGTTAATGGGTGACAGAAACATTCACTTTGTGTGTTATGATCTTTTCTGCAAGCTCTGTGTAGTCCGACTAGGCCGATCTAGCTCGTTAACAGGTGTCTTGTTAGTTTGGTTTAGTAAGCAATACTTTATATTTTAGGCACTGTAGGGCTGCACGATAAATTGCACGCGATATGCGCATCTTGTCAGTAAAGGCGGTGTCCTGACGTTTCCTACCAGGGTTTACTGCGCATGCGCACATCAATGTCGCGTCCTTTTTCTCGTGCTAAACAATGATTTTTAATGTATATGCATTACTGTAAAGGTAGGTTTAGGGTTGGGGTAGGTGTAAACTTTAATAAAAACACAATCTAATTGTAAGAAAAAAATATTTAATGTTGGTTTCCTGTAGCTGTATCCCTTCTAGCTACAACCACAAATATAACACATAAAATACTGTATTTGCATTCCGGTTCTGTAATCAGCGGTAATTCTCCATCACCTGCGCGCTTTCACATGGAGCAGCATAACGGCTCTGTGTAGTAAATGCTGCTCCATGAAAGTGCGCAGGTGATGGAGATTTACCGCTGATTACAGAACCGGCTTTACTGACAAGCTGCGCATCAAATATCGCGTGCGATTTATAGTGCAGCCCTACTGCCTAAAATATAAAGTATTGCTCACTAAACCAAACTAACAAGACACGTGTTAGCGGGCTACATATCGGCCTACTCGGACAACATAGAGCTTGCAGAAAATATCATAACACACAAAGGGAATGTTTCTGTCACCCATTAACAAAATATTTATGGCTAATTACCTGAGATCGTCCGGGATTTGCCTGCTGACGCTGGTTATCCATCTTCACACACCTGCCACAGCAGCCACGAGTCGCATCGGAGTGACGTCAACTCCCCCTTGGGCTGATTGGCTAGAGGAGCAGCTGTCAATCTAGAACTTGTGGCCCAATGGTGACGCTGAAGCCCGCCCTGATTTACATGAAACTCTAACCGCAACATTTAGAAACGCAAGCGCAGAACGTGGAAACAAGAGCAAAGGGGAAAAGACCATAAGCACACAAAAAAATAACATATGAGCAGGAAACCTCAGTTTCAGTTTTGTGCAATATAATTTTAAATGTGTTTACATTTTTGATTCACGCTTATTATTTTTCGATCAATGACCGCGTTGTTTGTTATTTTAAAAAAAATTGCATTTGTTTTTCAGTTTTGTGCGTTATTATTTTACATGTGTTTTTAAATATTTTATTATGCTTATTATTTTTCGATCTATGACTGCAATACATTTGGCGGGATTCTGATCCCATATGATGGCAATATGTAATCACATCGCAAAACTGCGTCATCAGATTACGCAAATCTGAGCAAAATATTTCATTTTAAATGTTCACGTATATTTGTTGTAAAAAAAAAAATAATATAAAACGTAACATTTAAATATAATATCAATAATATATTTCTTTTTAAATACAACTTTTTTTTTTTTTTTTTTGTGATCAATTTTTTATTGGTTTTTCCATATAGGAAAAGCAAAACCAAAACCAACAACAACAAAGCAACTAAACAAACAGATGTAGCTAGCATCAATTTAACAGTAATAGCAAAATTAACAGAGAAATTAACATGGTAGTAAAACATTACAGATAAATAATAAATACGTAACAAAAGCAAAACTACCAAGCGTATGAAATCAAATAGACAGAGTACATGCAGGAAATACCACATATCCACCCATCCCCCCAGCCACCCAACCCCCCACCCAACAGGACCCCAAAAGAGAGAAAAAAAATAAATAAATTAAAAAAAAAAACTACAATAAAGATTTTAGCGTAGAGATGGTATCATCCCAACATGAGATGTTTTCAGGTTTGGCCAAGTGCAAGTTCGCTGCCCAACGTTCCATAATGGCGATATCCATGTAATCTAGCAGCCATTTGTTTAAGGATAATAAATGAGGGGGTTTCCATCTACCTGCTATCAGCCTTTTAGCCGCTGTAAGACCAGCCAAAAAAAGGCGTTTGGATTTAGCAGGTAGGTTCAAACCCCGAAGAATCATTCAGTAATAAGAGAGTAGGCGAGTAAGGAATCTCCTGAGACAATAATGTGGACAATACACTACAAACATTTTTCCAGAAAACCACAACCCCTGGACACTCCCACACCATATGAAAAAAAGTGCCCAAACTCTTTTGCAAGCACAGAGTGCAATTAGGAGAGGGCAAAGCTTCAAATCTGAACAAACTCCGGGGAGTGTAATATGACCTGTATATAAAGTTGTAATGAATCATTCGGTGGTTTGGGTTTCTGGAAGAGAGAGACAAATTTTGCCAGATCAAGTGCCAGTCCAGATTATTATTATCAGATGTCAAATCCTGCTTCCAAACTCTATCCAGAGAGTGGTTTGTCTGATGCCTGCAACAAGACAGCATAAATAATAGAGACCAACCCCTTCCCCCCCGGTCAAAACCTTATGAAAAGGATGTAATCCTAGTGTGCCATTCCAAGGAACCCCATAAGTGCACATTGCTGTACGTAACTGAAGATAAAAGAAAAAGGAGGAACCGGGTAAATAAAAAAATTTCTGAACGTCTAAGAATGAACGGAGACCTTCAGCCCCAAAAATGTCAGATAGTGTGAATACACCATTATTTGCCCAACTAGAAAAGTATATAGGGCGTCCTCCCAGCTGTAGACGAGAGTTAAAGAAAATAGGTGACTGGAGATACCAATTTGGAGATATTGTACAATATTTTTTGGCAGCATTCCAAGTGGAAATTAGCTCAGTGATGATAGACCCAAATTTAACCTTTTAAGTTTGGGAGTCCTAAACCCCCAGACTTTTTTGGCCTTTGAAGGACAGAGATTTTAATTCTGGGTCTTTTACCCGCCCAAATAAATTTAGAAAGTAGTAAATTATTTTTTTTCCAATACCCTTTGGGAGGTGCCAATGGAAGCATAGAACCAACAAAATTTATTCGGGGGAGAATATTCATTTTAATCACTGAAATGCGGGAATGAAAAGACAGAGCTGGAGAACTCCACTTTTGAAGACTATTTTGCACCTCGGCAAGTACTTTATTGTAATTATTAGTCACTATGGCTGATACTGTAGGGAAAATTGAGATTCCTAGATATTTAAACATCTGAACAACTGATATGTTCATTGTGGCCACGGTGGCAGGGGCCTGTCCTGTAGAAGAATTCAGAGGCAATAATACAGATTTTCCCCAATTGATTTTATATCCTGAAACCTGACCAAAGTCCTTAAAAATACTTAGAATGTGAGGAAGACTATGAGAAACATTATGAAGGAAAAGAAGGATATCGTCTGCATACAAAGATATAAAATGTATAGTATTATGTATAACAATAGGGTTATGACTAACTGACTGCCGAACTGCCTGAGCAAGAGGCTCAAGAGATAAGACAAACAACAAAGATGAGAGAGGACAACCCTGTCGAGATCCTCTAGATATGGGAAATTGCTTAGAACAGATGATCCCTGTCAAGACCGTTGCAATAGGATCATTATATAAAGTTTGAATCATAGATACAAAATTATGTCCAAAGCCCATATGATACAAAACCTGCCACAGAAAATGCCACTCAAGACGATCAAACGCCTTCTCTGCATCAAGAGACAAAATTCCATTTGAAAAATCTGCGGTATTGGCAGCTTCTATTATGTGAAGAAGGCGACGGACATTATCTGAGGCAAGGCGATTCTTGATGAAACCAGTCTGATCCACGTGGATTAGAGTAGACAAATGTGGTTCCAATCGGGAAGCTAAGACTTTGGCGAACAACTTAATATCAGCATTTAGAATAGAAATAGGACGATAACTCGAACACTCAGAAGGTTCCTTACCCTTTTTTAAAAGTAAAGAAATAATAGCAATATTTGAATTGTTAAAAAAAGAACCCTTAGTAATTGTAGAATGAATCATCTCCAGTAAAAGAGGACCTATTTGGGGCCAAAAGGCCAGATAGAACTTGGCCATCAAACCCAGGAGATTTATTCTTATTCATGCTCAATAAGGCTTTGTACAACTCACTCAGAGTTATTGAAGTATCAAGTTCAAGAGCAGAATCATAAGAAAGCTTCGGAAGTTGAAGAGGGTTCAGAAAGCTTTTGCATGCCTGCTCATTATAAATAAACTCTGAGGAGTATAAATTAGAATAAAATGAGCAGAAGACATCATTAACCTCATTTGGATCAGAACACAGTTTACCTGTGGAAGATTTAACAGACGTTATGTTGGCCAATTGCTCATTGGTTTTAAGTTTCAAAGCCAGTAGATGACTTGGTTGAGCACTGTACAAGTAATGAAGTTGCCTAGTCCTATGAATGAGAAAGTCAGATTTGTTCCTAAGTAGTTGATTAAGGTCTTTCATGAGCAAATCTCGCTCAAGAATAAGGTCAGAGGTAGCATTCAGAGACAAAGAACGCTCTAAAGTTGAAATTCTATTTTCTAAATCTACGATATGCTTCCATCTTGTTTTGTTTAGATTAGAGGCAAAACCAATTGTTTTGTCCCTTATGAACCCTTTTACAGCTGACCAGAGTACCCTAGGATCATCGACTGAGGATCTATTTATCGTTAAAAATTGATCCAGCTGTTCTTTCATTTCCCTTAGAAAAGTTTCATTCTGCAATAAAGTACAATTGAACCGCCAACGGGCCGCTAGTTTGGGGCCTGGAGAGATTGCCAGTTTGCCAAATACAGCCCTATGGTCAGAAAGAGACATAGGAAGAAGAGCGAAATACAACATTTGAAGAATTTTCTTATTAACTACTAAAAGGACACATTCTGAACAATTATTGTTTTAGGCAGTGTATTGGTAGAAGACAAGTCTATAAAAATAGGGCACAATGTACTGTGTTAGTACGAAGGAATTTTATGGATTGATTTTTTTATTTTTTTTTATTTAACTACCTGTATTTTAAATTGGTCATTGTATTTTGTGTTTTCTGTATACATGATTACAACTTAATGGATAATGCATTTACAATTACAGATACAAGCTACTAACAAGGAGTATCATAAATGAACAATTATTATTGAACAGTCGCAACTAACAACTTAATTCACGTGATGTGTGTACTGCTAGGCACCTTTGGTTTCCTCTTTTTGTGTAAGTTAGAGGGAGAATGTGTGCATTTTTATCATTTAAGTCTCTTTTCAAAAGTTGCTAAATAAAATTTAAAAAAAGCTAAAAAAAACTGTTGCTAGGTGCTTTTTCAAGAAAAAGTTGCTAGGGTGGTCTGAAAAGTTGCTAAATTGCTAAGTTGGCAACACTGGTGACAGGGACATTAAAGCAAAAGCACAGATGCATGTTTTTTTTTTAAATATTGGTTGAATTTATAACGTTCCTGTCATCATTATAATGCATGTTGAGCATTATGTAGATGATGTGAAATAATATTCAAAATGAATTGTTAAAAATATGTGTATTTTTTCCATTCTCTTCCCAGGTCTCTTTCTACCGTCATGCAGTGGATGTGCCATTGGATATACATTTCATAAAAGGAAATGTGTTGGTAATTATGACTTTGTGGTTTGATTGAATAGTAAATGTTTCTGTAGTTTTTAATGGTCTGTACGTCACTCAGAAGGGGGAGACTGTGTATTAAATGCGGTTTGAATGCATCCTCCCTGACTGCACTCATGTGTCTGTCTCTCTTTCAGATGAGGATGAGTGTGTTATCTTCCCGGTCGCGTGCGGCGATCACGCTCAGTGTGTGAATACAGAGGGAAGTTACTACTGCAGCTGTCATGAAGGATTCAAAATGAGCTTAACAGGATTGTGTAAAGGTACGAGAGAGGATTCATCATACTTACACGTACCTTTATAGTTAATCATTAGCACAATTGTTAATTTACAAATCACTGTAAAAACATTTAATTATAAGAGACAGTATTGGCTCATCATGTTGTCTTTATGTATACGCTTAAACTGTATAAAATTTAAAACAATTAAATATTTTTTTTTTCTCCCATCTTCTCTCTCTCACAGACATCGATGAGTGTAAAGATGATCCAGATGTTTGCGGCACAAACGGCGACTGCTACAATCATCAGGGCGGATACAGCTGCAGATGCAACCAGGGTTACAGTAACTATGGCAACAACCAGTCAAAATGTATCGGTGAGACTTCAAGCATTACTTGCTTTATTTTAAATGCACGGGTGCATTTTTTAGGTTGGTCTATTTATTATGCAGCAGCTGCTGAGAAGCTTACAGAAGATAATCAGTGTGTTTTCACTCTCAACTATTTGTGTATTATTTTATCTTTCTTGTTGTCGTGCACAGAAATGGACTGCGATCAGTTTGGACCCTTGTCTGTAGAACACAGGCCCAAGAAGGTAGAATCTGTACTTCTGCTTATGATTATTATTATTAGACAGACAGATGTACGGTCAGACTCAAATGCATTGATTTCTGTGTGTCTTCTTCTAGTTGAAGCATTTGATGTCACTGTTGAAGAAGAGCTGTGAGTCTCTGAATGATCCACGTGGAGAACATTTCACTGGAGAGGAGCTTCTGCGGGTGAAACACTCACTGCAGGATATATATTCACACAGTAGTTTGTGATCATGACTCACACAGTGGTGAATGAACATCTCTGATTGATTCTACAGAACGTGTTCAATTCCACTGACGAGCTGCTGTCTGAAGGAAACATCGCTGACGGTGAGACGCTGAATCAGTTTCTGGACGTGGTGGAGAACAGCATGCGTCTGATCGGACCTCAGCTGAAAGAGCCTGTGACCAGGATGGAGACACACAACACCTGTGAGAAACCACACACATTTCAGTTCAGACACAGTCTCACTCTGCTTCTCAATGGAAAGACTGAAAATAAGGCATTTTTATTAAATCTTCATGATGTGAATCACAGTTGCTGAGGTTGCAGTCATGCGGGGTCAGACTCCGCCCAGTGGGCGTGTCACTCTGCGCACAGACTCCGCCCTCTTCAGCACCAGCTGGGAAACAGTTGTAGGGGAATCATATCCAGGTACAAATAAACACGTGCACATAAATGTACTTATGAAACCATCAGCACTTTCCTGACGAGATGTAAACGTGGTTTTCCTTTAGGTTTTGTGTTTGCGGCTCTGGTCAGTTATAAAGATCTGAACTCATTCAGAGATCTGCTGCACAAGATGAGCAGAGAGAGACCAGACGATGAAGAGAGAAGCGTCACTTATCAACTCAACTCTAAAGTGGTGACGGCCGTCGTCAGTAATGCAGAAACCAAGCAGCTGTCGGAGCCGGTGATGCTCGTCTTTACACACGAGGAGGTGAAGATACTGACAGATCAGCTCATGACCAGCACAAGATCTCACGGAGACACACACCGATTCTCATGCAGAGCATCAGACGTTCATGTATTTTTCCCCTTTTCTTAACTGTCAGTCATTCTGTTCTGTCTTGTTCAGGAGAGGGTGGAGTCTAAGGGCGTGGCTTACTCCTGTGTGTACTGGGATGAGGGGGCGTGGTCTGGGCGGGGCTGTGAGAGGGCGTGGTCTAACAGCACTCATACAGCCTGCTCCTGCTCCCAT
Organism: allo-octoploid hybrid of Carassius auratus x Cyprinus carpio; assembly: GCA_024542945.1. Lineage (NCBI taxonomy): Eukaryota > Metazoa > Chordata > Actinopteri > Cypriniformes > allo-octoploid hybrid of Carassius auratus x Cyprinus carpio. The sequence goes on from CM044988.1 coordinate 207,264, forward strand.
CTCAGTAGTTTCGCTGTGTTAATGGCTCTCTATCCTGTCCAGGTACATCTGTGAACCAGATTTCACATATTTAAGATTTCAGATTAAATAATGATGATGTTCACTCCTCCATATGTCTATTTTCCTCTTCCTCTCCTGCAGGACACGTTTGAGTTGGTGTTGATCACTCGTGTGGGTTTAGCTCTGTCTCTGGTCTGTTTGTTTCTCTGCATCCTGACGTTCAAGTTCTGCCGCTCCATCCAAGGAACCCGAACCAGCATTCATCTCCATCTGAGCATCTCTCTCTTCATCGCAGACCTCGTCTTCCTCTGTGGGATCTCCAGCACTCACAATCAGGTGTGTTTGAATGCAGATATCAGGGAACTTCTCCAAACTTTGGCTGATGTTCTGGCAAGGTTCTCTGAACAAATATTCATTTAATTGTAATATAATCTAAATATGAGTGCTTAATCTAGATGACATGTAATCAGTTCCTAGCCAGCACTGCTGATACATACATGAAGGTTTACTGTAAGCAAACAGGAGCATGCTCTGACGTGTGTTTCTCTCTCAGGTAGCGTGTGGGATTGTGGCCGGTCTGCTTCATTTCTTCTTCTTGTCTGCGTTCTGCTGGATGCTGCTGGAGGGGGTTCAGCTCTACCGGATGGTTGTGATGGTGTTTCACACCACATTAAAACATCTCTACATGTATCTGGTGGGATACGGAGTCCCTCTCGTCATCGTCATCATCTCTGCCATCGCCTTCCCAGCGGGATACGGCACCGATCGACAGTGAGTTTCTGCCTCCAGCGCTGTTCTGCTGTAGAAGTGTATTTAGAGTCACAAGACATTATATATCACTCTGGCTAGGCCAGAGCCATTCCAGTCCATACATGTCATAATCATAACCTGTGACTGTAAATGACAGAATAAAATCTTATCAAGATTCATCAGTTATGAGATTAGACTCGCAGCCTGACTGAACTTTCTGTGGAAGATTATGATGAGGGTTAGTATCATTATGAGTTTATTATCATTCATTACAACTAAATCATTAACTGAAAAAAATATAAGAAGGTTAAACATTTTATTTTTATTATAACTTAACTTAGTTAAGTCCTTAAGTGACTGAATTAATTAATAAAAACTATATAGAAATATTAAAATGATAAAAAATTACAAAAACAAACAACAAAATCACTAACACATTACATTTCAAATGGAGAATATTTAAAACTAATTTAAAATATTAATAAAAACCATTTAAAATAGAAAGATTTTTTTTTAAATGAAAAAAATTAAAAACTATAATAGTACATCAGTGACACTAAAATAATACTGGATGGTATAAGTGCACTGGATGATTATGAAAGGGAAAGAGGGATGAACTGGTGTGTTTTTGTAATTTTCTTATCCTAATGTGTGTTGCAGCTGCTGGCTGTCTCTCGATCGTTATTTTATCTTGAGCTTCTTCGCGCCCGTCTGCATCGTCGTGATCCTCAATGGTTTTGTCTTCATCATCACTGTCTGGAAACTGGCCAGAAAGTTCTCCAGCCTCAGTCCAGACCTCTCCAGTCTCAAGCAGATCAGGTGTGTGATCTGAAAATAGATTCAATCAGTCTTGATGTTTGTGCATCAGTGGTTCTGATGAATTATATTTGGTGTGTAGGAGCTTTACGGTGACCGCTGTGGCTCAGTTGTGTATTCTTGGAGGAACGTGGATCTTCGGCTTCTTCCTCTTCCAGGAGAAAGGGACTGAAGTCATGTTGTACCTCTTCATCATCCTCAACAGCCTGCAGGGGGCGCTCATCTTCATCATGCACTGCCTGCTGTCCAGACCGGTATTTACACACACCATGACTCAGAAACCACAACATGACTAACTCGATGAACGTTGGGCAACAGTGGCTTGTTTTAGACAAAACATCTGACAGGATTTCAATGGTTTAAAATAATAGCTCACTTAAAAATAAAGAACTTTTCTAAATCACAGCATTCTAAATATGCCGATATTTGTCTTTTTTAAATTATCGGCATTAATTGATAAGATTTCCTCTTTAGCCGATACGTGTCAGAAGTGGGTTTTATTAGGACAGTAGCGGGACATTTATATTAGCAGCCCTAAGAAAGACAGCATCTGATGCAAGCATAATCTTTAAATCATTGATTTCAAACCGTGTCGTATTCATATCATATTCATGTCATGTTCACTCTACTTTATGCATGTTCTCAGTGCTCAAAAAAATGTACCAGAGTACTGGATGAACTATTGGTTATAGTGTTTAATAACCTTTCAAGCGATTACTTTATTTGTGAAAAAATACTATATTAGGGTTATTAATTTTTTTTTTTTAATTGGCATATCGGCATTTGCCATCAGAAAATCCATATTGGTCAGCCACTCTTCTGAATGCATATGATAGGAATGTTCCAGAAACACCTGTAATTTATTATTTAATCAAATATTATTAAGTTAGTCTGTTGTGTCACCCCCTTCAGGTCAGGACAGAGTATTACAATCTGTTTGTCCGAATGTGTCCACACAAGAAGAAAGCTGAATACAGTACCAGCAGCAGTCAGGTACATTAGAGAGAGTGTGTGAGTGTGTGTGTGTGTGTGTGTGTGTGTGTGTGTGTTTGACATTAAAGCAGTGTTTGTGGCTTCAGTTTCTTCATTCCTCCTTTGACTTTTACAGAAACCTCTACAGAGCGACGGCAGCACAGCAGAATCACAGATATAAAGCGCTTGTCATGTGCTGATGGATTTTACAAACTTTTGAACACTTTCTGTGACAAATGAAGACTTTTCAGTTCAACAGGGGGTCATCAATTCATCCTCCTCATTCTTTTCCAATCAGAAGATCTGAAAACTGCTGTAAGAATACTGATAAGGAATCATCATATGGCATGTGCATCACATCTTTTACTGGAGACTGAGCTATAGGCCTGTCATGGAAACATCTAAAATAGATCACGCCACTAAATGAACAAAATATTTAGGTTTTTCTTTATTTTCTGCTATGCATGTAGAAAGTCTTACATTTTAGATTACGCAGAAGGCAGCTTCTTTAAAATGATAAATGTTTTATTATGTTGAAGGGTGATCTTGTTTTGATTGTCACAAAACTGTATAAAGACTGTAATAAAACAAACAAAAAAAAAACATAAAAATAATAGAACACTAGGTTGGTTTTAAACAGGAGAGTTTATGTTGGCTTTAAAATACATAAATGATCTAATCAGAAATGCTGTCATTATAATGATAAAGATGTATGATGTTTGTATACAAATATTTCCTGAATTTATTTTGAATTTGAATTTTGTTTTTAAATATTTTTTTTCTGTAATTATGCTGACACTCAAACTAAAACATCTTTACTGAGAAACAGTAATCTTGTTTTTGAGCTCAAATATTTCCAGCTTGTTTTTGTCATCATTAATTTTAACAACCAACAGTTACCCTCTCAGTTACTCTGATCAGGAAGCATGTGGAGGAAGAGCTGGAGTCTCTCACACTGAGCAGGAGCCGACATGAATGAGACCAGCAGGAAAAACAAGGGGAAAACCCAGTGGAAGCTTCTGGAAAAAGCAAAAAAAAAAAAAAAAAAAAAACATTTAAGAAAGCGAGACAGAGATGGACAGATACTCAAAGACTCAGAGGGAATTAAAGCATACACAGGCTTACAGAAAAAACAGTTTCATAAAATGGAGCTGAAATGGACTTCTCTGGATAAGTAGATTGTTTCACTTTCATTTATTGTCATCAGCTGATTATTCTGTCGTGTCTCCCCCTTCAGGTCGGAGAAGAGTAACGCATATAAAGAAAAGACACAAACCCATATTTTAACAACAACAAGTAGTCCATTAACAATCAGGTGAATGTGTATGTGCACTTCTGTTTTTGGACGACAAGCGTAACCTCTACAGGGTGATGCGTGTGAAGATGTGCAGTGGTTTCCACATCCTGATGGATCATAAACACATTAAGAGGCTTCTCACATGTTCTGTGTGTGTTTGTGTAATGATTTAATCTCTAATTGATTTAGTATTAAAGGGGTCATATCACGTTGCTAAAAAGAACAATATTTTGTGTATTTGGTGTAATGAATTGTGTTTATGTGGTTTAAGGTTAAAAAAAAAAACATTATTTTCCACATACTGTACATTATTGTTTCTCCTCTATGCCCCGCCTTCTGAAACCCATCGATTTTTAAAAGACTCGCTTGGAACTGGAATCATGTCCACTTTGCAGGGCACTTACATTCAAACAACAAATGTTGTATGTGATAAAAGGACTGGGATCGGGAAACGCTGCCTTACCAAACTGTGATGCCATGTCCCAGCGTGATTAGACAAAAACAATAAAACCCATTATAAACGAGGCATTTGTTGCATCCAGTGGGGACATAATTATGGATTATAATGACTTGTACTGTGTTTTTATGCATTGTGTTGCATCTCGTGCTGCGTAAACATAAAACCATGTCTGCATTTCTGATCGGAGAAAGGACAAACAACAAGCACTCCTCTACACTGATCAAAACTCACGTTTGAATCATCAGTGGCAAGTTCTTTAAATATGTAAACGTACTTACAGACAGTGAGACAGATGTGCCAGACTGTCCTTGCAAAGTTGGAATTGCTCCACTTTATAGAAACAGACGCCGGCAATATAGGCTACTCTCACAGGAAACAGTCCTCATCTTCCGTAAAATGCGCTGCACACATCTGAATATTTGTGCTGAACTGTTCTGGAACAATGTTGTAAATACAACTTAACCACTGATTTCTAGTTGTGTCCTCTTTTGGAAGAACAAACTAAGTATTTTTGATTTCACAATGAAACACACAGTGTCTCCACAACATGGTGCCAGTGGCAACAGCGAGAATAAAAGGTACGCCTTCTTTCTTTGCGCGAACATCTGGGCAACGTTATGCAAATCTTCCCACATACTGACGTAGAGATGTGGGGGTGTTAGAACGAGGCGTTTTAGGGGGGAGTGGACAAGTCTTAACTTTAATAAAGAATATCTCTTTGGATTTGAGACTTTAGTCTTTACAACTTTACAGATCATCTTTATTCACCAAGAGTTTGTAACACTCCAACGAGAAAGGAAAAATTGAAATCACATCATATGACCCCTTTAAGTGTGTGAATGTCTTTTCATATAGTTCATGTTAGGCTGTTTTTATTTTAATGCTGTTGAGTGTTGAATTAAGGAGTCATCTTATAGTTGCAATTGGTATAGGAGCTGACACCTGTATTTTTGTTTCTTTCCCCCAGTATCTGTTATATCACATCAGCAATGGATTTTACAGTAAGATATTGCTTTAGTCAGTTGATTTAGTAAAAATAAAGGCCTCTTCCAGCCGCTTCGATCTTAAAGGGGTCAAATCATGAGGCATTTTTCTGAATCTTTTGAAAAGAGTTTAATGGACTATAATTTCAGATCTGAAATCTCGAACACGAACACATTTTTACAGTGAAAGAATGGAATTAGGTTTAGGCACACATCTCTTTAAGTTTATGCTGAACTTTCCCGTTATTATGTAAGCATTTAAGTGCAAGGCCTGCCAATATAAAAGGCAGCTTTCGCAACCAATTGTAAAGTCCTTGTGATGCACCCATTTCTCCAACTTGCAGAACACAAGATGGGGAGGAATGGAAAAGAAAATAGTTTTTTTTTCTTTCTGTCTTTCTTTCTTTGCTTCCTTGGAAATTATATTTTCTAGTAGGAGGAACAAATAACAGGAGACCTATATAGCCTACCAGTTTCAAGACATGAAGTAAAAGTAAAAATTTAAGATATCCCCAACCTTCAAAAAGCATAAAAAATACTTAACTTAGAAAGCAGCAGTTTACGGTTTCGTAACATGGAGCTAAAGTGGGCACTTCTTTTGGGTGAGTAGATTTTACTCTGTTTTACTCTGTACACGTGTCTGAAGCTGGATTAGCAGTCAGACAACTTCTGGGAATATAGTTTATAGTATGTGTGTCAGAGACTATTACAAAATAACTGTGTGTCTGTGTAATAAAGACTGCTCTTTAAACTAGACCACTTCAGTTTTTAGAAAATCTGACCGCAGACACCAGGAACTCTCTGTGTTTTGCATCAACAAGGAGCCAGAAATACGTTGGTATTAAAGGACTGTTAACGATTAGGAAATGATTGTGAAAGTTTTATTTCTACACTGATCTTTTTCCTGATTTCCACAGTGTGTTTGTCAAACCTTCTCCTTTATGTCGCAGTCGCTTCATTTCTGCACACTCTTACATAACTTATTACATAAAACCACAAGAAAAAATTAAAACCACAAAAAAACAAGAAAAATGAAGGGATCTCAGGTAACAAAAACAAATCCACAACAGAAATATGTTTCTGGGTGTTTGTGTCTGTTATGTAATGAAAAATTTATGCAAATAGTGTCAGTTCATTCTTCCATCTGCTGAAACCCTTAAATACTTGCATCTATAAAAATAAAATCAGGCTATTTAGTAAAAAGTCTAAGTTTTTATCCCTTGGCAATATTCCTACTGTAATTGAGATCACCGTGTAATGGTGTAGTGACATATGTTTGGAGTGCAGCCAGTTTTGAAATACAAACCAAAATTCCTGTTTTACTCTTTCTCTGTCTTATACTCACAGCCCTCACATCAGTGCTCTTTATAGAGAACAATACAAATTATTGTTTATTTGAGCAGTACTGGCATGTTCTTTCTGCTGCTTTTTAAGCATTCAGCCATAGGTTATGTTGGTCAACTCTGTGTACAATGTTGATTGTTTTCTTCAAGGAATTTTTTTTTTTTTTAAGAAAAATTAATGGGCTCGACCCTTACAATCATAAGTGGTCCTGTATCTCAAGAAGCTGCCACAAATAATATTTCCAGATGTGTTTTCCAACTTATGTGGTGTGTGAGTGCTTGCAGTTCAAAGCAATAATATATATGAAGATAAATTCTAAAACCACATTTTAAGTTGTTTGCAATTTACAAATGAGGAAAACAACAAGTGATTTATCATAAAGTGCTTGTAATACAAAATTTCAGACATTGTTCAAATTAGTACAAGTTAGAATGGAAGGATTAAAGAAGGAAAAAGCAAAGTTTTTTATTTTTCAAATACTGATGAAACATCAGAATTTTCACCTGTCACTTGAAAATTGTCAGGGATTCATCATTCCAGATGGGGGAGGGAATCCACCAGCCAAGAAGGGTGAATGAAAATGTTCTGGAAAGTGATTTTGTCTGATGGTACCACGAGGCGTCGCTCACTAGCGGATCTCAGACTTCTGGAGGGGGTGTAGATACATAACAGTGAGTGGAAGTAGAGGGGTGCTGAGTCTGTGGCTGTTCTATATGCAAACATCAGTGTCTTGAACTTGATGCGAGCCGCAACTGGTAGCCAGTTCAAGGAGATAAAGAGAGGTGTAACATGGGCTCTTTTGGGCTCGTTGAAGACCAGTCGTGCCGCTGCATTCTGAATCATTTGTAGAGGTTTGATTGTGCTTGATGGAAGTCCATCCTAGAAATGGCCAGGGCCTGGACAAGAAGTTGTGCAGCATTCTCTGTAAGGAAGGACCTGATCTTTCTGATGTTGTGCAAGATTGGGTTGTTTTTGCAATGTGGTCTTTGAAGGTCAGCTGGTCATCAAAGGTTACACCAAGATTTCTGACTGAAGTTGATGGGGTAATTGTAGAAGAACCTAGCTGGATGGAGAAATCATACTGTAGAGTTGGAGTGGCAGGGAAGACAAGAAGCTCAGTCTTTGATAGGTTGAGCTGTAGGTGATATTCTTTCATCCAAGCCGAGATGTCCGCCAGGCAACCTGAGATCCGTGCAGCTACAGTTGGATCATCTGATTGAAATCAAAGATAGAGCTGTGTGTCATCAGCATAGCAATGGTAGGAGAAGCCATGTGCCTGTATGATGGGACCCATTGATGTAGTGTATATGGAGAAGAGTAGGGGTCCAAAAACTGATCCCTGAGGAACCCCAGTGACAAGTTGATGTGCTTTGGATACCTCCCCTCCCAAAGCCACCCTGAAAGACCTACTAGTAAGATAGGATTCAAACCAGCGAAGTGGAGCTCCTGTGATGCCCAGTGATGAGAGAGCAGACAGAAGAATCTGATGATTCACGGAGTCAAAAGCGACAGATAGATCCAGCTGAAAGAGAACGGATGATCAAGAATCTGGAATTGGTTAATTTCCAGTTGGTTATTCTGTGAAAGAAATAATGATACCTTGTTAAAAAAAAAACATTCAAGTGTTTTCGCTATGAATGGCAGGAGAGACAGGTCTGTAGCTGTCCATAAGAGAAGTGTTTAATGTAGTTTTCTTGAGCAGTAGGTTTACCTGAGCCTGCTTGAATGCAGTGGGGAAAGTGTCCGTGAGAAGAGATGTGTTGATATGTGTGAGTGCTGGTAGAAGTGTAGGAGAGATTGGTTGGAGGACGTGTCAGGGGACTGGGTCTAGAGCACATGTTGCAGGATGGTTGGAGAGGAGAAGTTTAGATACTTCTGCCACAGTGAGGAGACAGAAGAAGAACAATTTTCCATGTCGGTATGAGAGAGGCTATGGCAAATGATGAGACAGCAATCATTCTCCATTTCAACATGTTCTTAAGTTGAATAATGTAAACATAATATTCTATAAAGCGTCTACTTTGTCTCTCCTGTGTCCTAAAATCCCACAATGCATTGCATGGTGACGTTATGTTTAATTAAATTCAGTTCAATCAATTTCAATTCAATTCACATTTATTTTTTTATAGCACTTTTCACAATGCACAGCCTTGCAATGCAGCTGCACAGAAAATGAAAGTTTCTACACTAAATTTAGGAGTAGTTTATCGTTGGTGACTATGTCAAGGTGATTTAGCTTGTACTATTCTAAACAATGTCTGAAACTTTGTATTACCACCACTTCTTGTGTTTATTTGCCTCTTTATGATGAATCACTTGTTGTATTCCTTTTTCGTAGTCACTTTGGATGAAAGCATCTGCTAAATGAGTGCGGGTAAATGCATTAAAAATGCACTCAATATTTAGGCTATTTTAATTAGCAATATCTTACCTTTAGTAGAGGTTTCAGCTTCTCTCCATCTTCAGTAGCTTAGCATATTCCTTTCAACCAGAAGAGCAAATTGCTTTTACAATATAATTTGAACTCACATCTAAAACAAATTATTCATTAATAGAAGCAGATTTGAATCAGTGAACAATTTAACTATTGAATTTTGATTACGATTAGTGTGCGGAACAAAAGAGCTGGTGTGTGAACTTTGTAAATTTTTCTACATTGTTTTTAATCGGATTTATAATATTTATCTCATCACATGCGTTTTTTTTTGCGGCAAATTGCATACACATTTAATGAAGTTCAACATTATGTTGAATAGGTAAAAATAAAAGTAAAAAAGAAACTATCACTGGGATTTATAGCTGTATTTTTTCTCTCTTCTCAGGTCTCTTTCTACCATCATGCAATGGATGTGCCACTGGATTTAAACTTTTAAACAATGAAGGTGTTGGTAATTATAATCTTATGGCTTGACTGAATAGTGCAAAGTTAACAGTTTGACTGTTGTGTAGTTTTTAATGCTCTGTATGTCAATTAAAAGAGGGAGTTTGTGTAACTAGTTCTAGTCATTAAAGTTAAAATGCATGTTATCTGGATTCCCCTCATCTGTCTGGCTTAATTTATGATTATATCATTTGTACTAAAACAATAGTTCACACCAACTTCCATCGTTCCCTCCTGTCAGATATAAACAAGTGTCCCGATAATGAATTTTCTGGATATGGTGGTATTACGTTTGAGACCTCAACTGGCAATGAAAGGGAATATGAAGGTACCTTTTATTTTTTTACCTTTTATTATTCTGGCCTATCATTTAATTTGTCATGTGTTAAACAAAAGCTATCAGTTTGGACTGTATGATGCAGCACTGATGCCAACACCGACGTCACATCAGATGAGCTTCATAAACGTACAGTGTGTGTCTTAGTATGTGCAACTGTGTTAAAATGACATTAACAGAGAATGTTCTCCCTTCTTCTCTCACGATGTGTAGAGTCTACCCTGCAAACGCTGACTGATACTGCTACAGTAATCCAAATGACTACAGGTGCATATGTCATCAGGGTTACAGTAACTATTGCACTGTTCATTATGCGGCAGCTAATGGGAATCCTTGTGGAAGTCAATCAGTATAGTTTGTTTGCTTATGTTGGTCTTTCTGTTGTCGTGCACAGAAATGGACTGCGATCAGTTTGGACCCTTGTCTGTAGACCACACACCAGAGAAGGTAGAATCTGTACTTCTGCTTATGATTATTATTATTAGATAGACAGATGTACGGTCAGACTCAAATGCATTGATTTCTGTGTGTCTTCTTCTAGTTGAAGCATTTGATGTCACTGTTGAAGAAGAGCTGTGAGTCCCTGAATGATCCACGTGGAGAACATTTCACTGGAGAGGAGCTTCTGCGGGTGAAACACTCACTGCAGGATATATATTCACACAGTAGTTTGTGATCATGACTCACACAGTGGTGAATGAACATCTCTGATTGATTCTACAGAACGTGTTCAATTCCACTGACGAGCTGCTGTCTGAAGGAAACATCGCTGACGGTGAGACGCTGAATCAGTTTCTGGACGTGGTGGAGAACAGCATGCGTCTGATCGGACCTCAGCTGAAAGAGCCTGTGACCAGGATGGAGACACACAACACCTGTGAGAAACCACACACATTTCAGTTCAGACACAGTCTCACTCTGCTTCTCAATGGAAAGACTGAACATAAGGCATTTTTATTAAATCTTCATGATGTGAATCACAGTTGCTGAGGTTGCAGTCATGCGGGGTCAGACTCCGCCCAGTGGGCGTGTCACTCTGCGCACAGACTCCGCCCTCTTCAGCACCAGCTGGGAAACAGTTGTAGGGGAATCATATCCAGGTACAAATAAACACGTGCACATAAATGTACTTATGAAACCATCAGCACTTCCCTGACGAGATGTAAACGTGGTTTTCCTTTAGGTTTTGTGTTTGCGGCTCTGGTCAGTTATAAAGATCTGAACTCATCCAGAGATCTGCTGCACAAGATGAGCAGAGAGAGACCAGACGATGAAGAGAGAAGCGTCACTTATCAACTCAACTCTAAAGTGGTGACGGCCGTCGTCAGTAATGCAGAAACCAAGCAGCTGTCAGAGCCGGTGATGCTCGTCTTTACACACGAGGAGGTGAAGATACTGACAGATCAGCTCATGACCAGCACAAGATCTCACGGAGACTGTTTCTGTTAATGGTTACACAATAACAAATGAAAAGCTACAATGTAAATGTGTTTAAGCTGGATTCTAGCGGGTTTACAAATGGTTCCAAAAACCAGCTTGACCACACTAAGCTTGTATGACCAGCTGCTGTGTTGTTAGTAGAGGCTCTACCAGAAGTATTTGAGAAATGTATATATTATTATAGTTTTTATATTTTGAATTAGACTTTATTTTCATATTTTGTCTAGTAATTGTGTTGGGTTTTTGTCTTTTTTTATTATTATAATTTTGTTTTAAACATTTGTATAATTTTTATTAATTTTTATTTCAGTTTTAGCTTGAGTTATTTTAGTGTACAAGCTAAGTTAAATAAAAATTTGAAATGTTACCATGGCAACTGAAATAAAATAAGTTTTATTTTTATATTTATATTTTTATATATATATATTTTTAAAGAGAATATAAATATGTTTATTTATGGTTTTGGTTTTACATGCAGCACCAAAATGAATTTTAAACAAAATTGTGACTGTAAAGACATTGTTAAAAATTAATTATAAAATGTCTCAAATGGATGTGTCCTGCTCTTGATGCTGCTTTTCATTTGCGCCAAAGAGAGCCACAGAACTGAGCTGGTATATTTGCCGTCATATCAACACTTGCTCTTTGTGTTTGTATCCAAACTTTAACAGAACTTTTCAGGCAGGTGTTCACATGATCCTCATTTTCTAAACTCTTCTTCTCACTTGTTCAGGAGAGGGCGGAGTCTGAGGGCGTGTCTTACTCCTGTGTGTACTGGGATGAGGCAGAGGGGGCGTGGTCTGGGCGGGGCTGTGAGGGGGCGTGGTCTAACAGCACTCATACAGTGTGTTACTGGTCTCATTTCAGCACTTTCGCTGTGCTCATGGCTCTCTATCCTGTCCAGGTACATGCAAAACTAAGATTTAACACATTTCATTTAGATTTTAGACTAAATTAAATGACATTATTTCCTCTCCTGCAGGACACGTTTGAGTTGGTGTTGATCACTCGTGTGGGTTTAGCTCTGTCTCTGGTCTGTTTGTTTCTCTGTATCCTGACGTTCAAGTTCTGCCGCTCCATCCAAGGAACCCGAACCAGCATTCATCTCCATCTGAGCATCTCTCTCTTCATCGCAGACCTCGTCTTCCTCTGTGGGATCTCCAGCACTCACAATCAGGTGTGTTTGAATGAGAAAACAATGTTTAGACACTTAAATATGTTCTGTGTTCATTATACTGACAATATTAAAACAAGTGTTATTTATTATCAAGAAAGATAGACTTTACACTGATGATGAAGCATTTCTGACTTATAAATTGCTAGTAAATTTCACCAAAATGGCAAGTAACATTGAATTAAACATGAAATTTTGAAATAGAAAGCATTCCCACTAGGATTTAATTTTTTTTTTTGATATTGCAGCCTAAAATGACTGAATTTGCTGTGTCTTTGCATTGAAAATCCATCAATAATCATGATGTACTTATGTAATTAGTGTTAGTGACAGTTAGAGCACAATAACCTGTAAATACTATATGCATATTTACTGAAATTGAAACAACAGAATTAAGTCAGTATGTAATCAGTGACAATGATTATATACTATTCATGTTAAATGCCTACGTCCTACAGCATCCGCTGGAACGCCACTCTATTACAGTTTATAATGTTGTAAATATATTTTTCTTACACAAACGCATCAATTTGCTTCAGAAGGCCTTTATTCACCCCCCAGAGAAACTTTTTATGATGGATGGATGCACTTTATCTTCCCTCAGAATCTGGACCACTGCCCATGCTCTGACGTGTGTTTCTCTCTCAGGTAGCGTGTGGGATTGTGGCCGGTCTGCTTCATTTCTTCTTCTTGTCTGCGTTCTGCTGGATGCTGCTGGAGGGGGTTCAGCTCTACCGGATGGTTGTGCTGGTGTTTCACACCACATTAAAACATCTCTACATGTATCTGGTGGGATACGGAGTCCCTCTCGTCATCGTCATCATCTCTGCCATCGCCTTCCCAGCGGGATACGGCACCAAACGACAGTGAGTTTCTGAAATTGTTAAAATATGCTTGAAAAAAAAATATGATCAGAATATTGACTAATAATCATGGACATGAGACAACATATATAATATATAGTATATAATAAAGACCCCATGAATCAAAATGTGGGTTTTGTCTCAACTTAAAGCTCTATATGCTAGTGTACTTTTACAAGTTTTGACAGTTATGAACACTCATATTTATATTTTCTTTTGGGAAATGTACCAAAAGTATTGACTACTTATCTTACGTGCAAACAAATCATTTAAATCAGAGTTCATGTCTGTGATATAAACTAACACCCTGTCTGAATGGCAAATATGTTTACAAAGAAATTATGGAAGGGAAAGAGGGATGAACTGGTGTGTTTTTGTAATCATGTGACTAATTTTCTTATCCTAATGTGTGTTGCAGCTGCTGGCTGTCTCTCGATCGTTATTTTATCTTGAGCTTCTTCGCGCCCGTCTGCATCGTCGTGATCCTCAATGGTTTTGTCTTCATCATCACTGTGTGGAAACTGGCCAGAAAGTTCTCCAGCCTCAGTCCAGACCTCTCCAGTCTCAAGCAGATCAGGTGTGTGATCTGAAAATAGATTCAATCAGTCTTGATGTTTGTGCATCAGTGGTTCTGATGAATTATATTTGGTGTGTAGGAGCTTTACGGTGACCGCTGTGGCTCAGTTGTGTATTCTTGGAGGAACGTGGATCTTCGGCTTCTTCCTCTTCCAGGAGAAAGGGACTGAAGTCATGTTGTACCTCTTCATCATCCTCAGCAGCCTGCAGGGGGCGCTCATCTTCATCATGCACTGCCTGCTGTCCAGACCGGTATTTAAAACACAACACATGACAACAGAAAATCCATGAAGAATTTACTTACACACTGAAAATTTGGTTACAGTGGCTTGTTTAAGACTTTCAGTAAATCTTGTGGGACGTCAGTGATTTGAAGTGACAGTTCACCCAAAAAATGAAAAATATGTCATTTTTTATTTGCTCTTGTGTTCATTTGCCCTTAAGGAGAAATTTTAAGAATGCTCATACTTATAATGGCAGTGTATGATGACCTTCTTCAGGCTTCAAAAAATTATGCAAAAGGATCACAAAATGATCCCATTCAATTCATACCATATATACTACAGTAAGTGTACAGAAGTAGTAGGTGACCCATATATTGGCAAGCACCAATATTTGGCATTTTTAAGTTATCGGCATTGACCGATAAGTTTTTCTGTTTGGCCGATAAGTGCCAGAAACAGCTTTTTATTTTGATAGCAAAAAGGCCTTTTATATTGACAGCGCTAAGAAACAACAGCATCTGAGCACAGTTGCGAGTGTTATCTTAAATCCTTGATTTCAAACTATACTGTGCTATATATCCAGCTATATTCATATTCATGTCATATTCACAGTGTATTGTACGTTAAATTAGTGTTACCTGGTCTTCATTTGGGAAAATATATTTCCAAGTGCACAACAAAACTTAACAGATTACTTGGTGAACTGTTGTTTACTTCCTTTTTATTCATGTTTTTAACTAGGTCTTTATTTGTGAAAAAAAATATTAGAATACCATTACATAATCCTTATAGAGTTATTTTCCAGATTTATTTTTTAGCAAGTTCAATTATTTTTTTCATATTGATTAATTTTGCATTTAATTATTTCTAATGTACTAAATATGTAAAATAAATCTAAATTTTAAATTAAATAGTGTAATATCATATATTGGCCATCCTGCTTTCTAAGATATCGGTATCTAAATCCATGTCAGTCAAACACTATTCTGAATGTGTGCAACTGGGGTTGGCCAGAAACTAATTTGGTATTTAGTCAAATAGGATCTAGATTGTCTGTTGTGTCACCCCCTTCAGGTCAGGACAGAGTATTACAATCTGTTTGTCCGAATGTGTCCACACAAGAAGAAAGCTGAATACAGAACCAGTCCCAGCCAGACCAGCAGCAGTCAGGTACATTACTGTGTGTGTGTGTGTGTGTGTGTATGTTTTGGACATTAAAGCAGAGTTTGTGGCTTCAGTTTCTTCATTCCTCCTTTGACTTTTACAGAAACCTCTACGGAGCGACGGCAGCACAGCAGAGTCACAGATATAAAGCGCTTGTCATGTGCTGATGGATTTTGTACAAACTCTTCAACACAAGACGCATAAAGACTTTCTGTGACAAATGAAGATAAAGCTTTAATTCGACAGTACACGTTCACAGGGGTTCACCGTCATCTGATGAGTACTGCTGGTTCATCACTTGTGATATGCATCATGTGTTACTGGAGATGGAGATATTGTAATGCATCCCATAGAGACAGATATAAGTCATCATGCCATTCTTTGAATAGAGTATTTAGGTTGCTTCTGTCTTCTGCTTTTTTTATTTGTTGTGTAAATGGAAAGTATTACTTTTTAAAAGGAAACATTGTTTTATAATGCTAAATGTTGTATCGTGTTGAGCTTAGTTTAATTGTGTTGATTAATTAAGTAATTCTTTAGAAGCAATGCTATAACCATGTCTGAAATACATCCTGATTTCTAGCTCACTGGTATTCTCTCTCATTTCTTCCTCCATTATAAAGCAATGTAATGACTGAAGCAACCAAAAGTTATACTGTCTGTGACATGTCTGTTTATATTATATTACATTGTCAAAGATTTCTTTTTATATGCAATTTTCTATATGCAAACTTATTTTTACTTAATTTTCATGAGGAAAGGGGGAATAAATGGGATATACATTAATAACTGTCATGTTATTTATTAAAATCTGGTTTAAAACAATTTATTATTCTTAAAAAACATAGACAATGTGTTGTGTCTCCTCCTTCAGGTCAGAGAGAGTATTGCGAGAATATGAGCACATGAAGAGAAGAAACGACCGCATATTTTAGCAAAAAATGAGTCCAGTCAAGTAAATGTGTGTGTGTGTGTGTGTGTGTGTGTGTGTGTGTGTGCGTGTGTGTGTGTGTGTGTGTGTGTGTGTGTGTGTGTGTGTGTGTGTGTGTGTGTGATGCGTGATGCGTTTTTACTAAGCAACCTCTACAGGATAATGATCAAAAATGAGTCCAAAATGTAAACTGGTTTCCAGTTAATTTCTGTATAACTTGACAGTTGCACCTCCTTTGTTCTTGCAAAGGATCTTACAATATATTACTGATTTGTGTCTATGGTTAAGTAGAAATTAAGTAAATTTTCTGAATCATGTAAAATAGTTTGAACCAACACGCACTGTAACTTTCATAACTCCGATTTCTTACACATTTCAGGGCTGACTTGAATCAGTTGCAATGATGCAGGTTTACTAAGAGGTTTTACAAGCTGTTACTCGTTTCAAATGGGAAGTTAATTTCCTAATAGCACACATACATCAGGGAGTTGTCTATTTGAAGTCTGCATTTACATCTGCAAGAGTATTTGCTCCTCTGCGATTCGTCTATAGGAGGATGTTATCAGATGTCAAATAGACGTCTAGAAGAGTTCGGTAAAGTTGGCAAGATATTCACAGATTCGACTTTCCGGATCAATAACTCGCGAGCAAAATGTTTTCCTACACAGTTGTCAGCTATTTTCTTTCGTAGTGATGAAGAGAGCGAGTTACAAGCGAGTATTCCTCAAAACAAGATTTCCTCCGCTCTGTACAAAATACATTGATCTCAATGCGCTGGTCTATATCACAGGAGCTGTGTCCCAAAGTTAAGTGCATGGACTCCGGAGTGCGCATTTGAAGTGCGATTGCGTCACAGCGTCATGATGTAAGCTGTCCCAAAGTCAGAATGCGCACTCCAAAGACCGCATTTGAAGTGCGAATGCGTCATCGCGGCGCGATGAAGGGTGACGAATTTCGACTTCAAATGGCCTTCATTTCCCAGGAAAATGAAGTGTACATCTTATGGACACTTCGCACCCTACCATATCCCAGAATCACTTGCGTGCATATGGCAATGGTGTTTATATTTAAAGAACACGGCAGGTGAGAGTTCTGTGGAGGAATTCACATTGAAATGTAAGTATTGCCCGCAAACAATAAGACTATATAAGGCTATATAAGGCAATGGTCTTTCCCTTTGTTGTGTTTTTGAAGAGCTGTCATGCAAGAAATGTCTACAAATGTTTTAACCAAACTTGAACACTTCAATATCTTGTATGCATGTCTTGCTGTGTCATATTTTCTAATGTTAAGATTTCAAACCTGTCTTTATATTTTTCATAAGTGTTTCCATTTTCTCTTGTTTTAGTACTATTCTGGAGAAAATGAGCCTGCTGGGGAAAGACTTAAAAAATACAAAGTTAATAGACACATTTTTGCTGAAATTCATTGTGCTGTTGTTGTTAACAGGCATGGTTTATTTGCTAAGTGGACTGGTGAGGGGGCGAGTGTCCAGGGACTGGTGAGGGGGCGAGTGTCCCGGGACTGGTGAGGGGGCGAGTGTCCCGGGACTGGTGAGGGGGCGAGTGTCCAGGGACTGGTGAGGGGGCGAGTGTCCCGGGACAGGAGAGGGGGCGAGTGTCCAGGGACTGGTGAGGGGGCGAGTGTCCCGGGACAGGAGAGGGGGCGAGTGTCCAGGGACTGGTGAGGGGGCGAGTGTCCAGGGACTGGTGTGGGGGCGAGTGTCCCGGGACAGGAGAGGGAGTGAGTGAAAGCTGTTGGAGCTGCTCAGGAAGGACATCAAACTCCAGAGAGAGAGAGAGAGAGAGAAGAGCGCAAGTTTTCTCTTCTTGAGAGAATGCTTAACAAATACATTCTTCATTAGCCAAGAGAAAAGAGTGGGAAAAATGGGTACATAACAGTTTTTCAATATCTTTTGTAAATGTCATATTGTCAATGAAACAATCTAATTTCTGTAGTTTATTTTTGTGATGCAAGTTAAAAATGAAATGCATAGATGTATACATTATTCATTTTTTTGTGTGTAATTTATTTGTAAATAAGCCTGAGTACTTTCTGTACATTTTGTATTTTTGTTTTGCATATTCACATGTGTAAATAAAAGAGAAGTACTTATGTACATTGTTAATTTTTTAAATGCAGCGTATATTTTTTTCACAAAACATTCTTTTATATGTTTATTTTTTTGTCCTGTAAATATTTTTTACACATTAAAACAAATTGTTCTATACATAATAGAAAGTACTTTTTACAACTATTTACAACATAGCTTAGGTTTAACATCAGAAAAACACCGTCAGTTTGAGCCCGGCCCTGCCTCTATGTGTTCTGGGGTCTTCAGGAGGTGGATCTCTTGGTGAATGGCCAGCACCTCCTCAGAGACTCGGAGGACAATGCGGTGACAGTGGAACGAGACACATGTCAAACACTCTGTATGTTGGGGAAAAACTACTTGTCATATTTAAAACTTTAGCTAAAGCGATAGTTCACCAAAAAATGAAAATTCCAAACCTGGAACAACTTAAGGGTGAGTAAATGATTACAGAACTTTTATTTTTGGCTGAACTATCCTTTAAGAAAATGTATTATAAGTAAGTGAGTTATCTTGCATACTCTAATATACTTAAGGTGTTGAGAGTAAAAGTAAAGGTTTTTACAGTATTGTTCTGATAAAGAATTTGTCAGGACGTAGTGAAGCATCTGACAAGCCGATGTCAAAAAAGAGCTGTGCATGAAGTAAAACTTAAACAATGTAGTTTTTAAATTAAACCTTAACATTTAAAAATATTCAGTGCATTATTTATTTGTTATAACTTATTTAATTTGTATTTAACTATATAGGTATTTAAATAATTCAGCATTATAGACTGTTGTCCAGACTTATTTAAATGACAAGAGACTTTGTGACTTCCTGCACTTGCTATAGACCTACTTCAGTGCGATAAAGTACTAAATTTGCTATAATATTTATTTTATAATAAATCAAAATATGTGAAAAACTAGGGAGTTGAATGGCAGCAGCAGCCAGTGAGTGATCCTCTGCTGCCATCTCCTGGTTACAACGGTAATTTCATTTTCATCTTAAAAAGGCTTTATTTTTCACCAAGACACGTTTTTGGCACATTTCTTCATGTCGTCATCATGAATTAGAAAGTGAACCTTTAATAATGTAAATTTTACTGCACATATTTGAGAAATAATAAATTATGCTTTAAATTTTTATAAGATTTTAAAAATGTGTTCATGACTATGAAGGTAAGAGATTGATTATTGTTTAAGAGATTAGCCTAACTGCCTAAACAGTTGCGATAGTGTTTATTTGTCAGCATTCAAATGTACAGTTATGTGTCTGGGTACTTTCCTGGGATTACCAGACTCTGCATATAAAAGTATATGTGCTTTAATAACATGGAACTGTATGTTAATGCCGTTATCATTATTTACGATGTTGCAGTTGTTTTCTTCCTCAGTTTCTGATAAGACTGAGGCAGGAGAGGTTTCTGTGAGAGTCTATGTATAGCACATATAAAATGAGCTCCACCGGAAGATTACGAGCTGCTTATCTTTATCCAGAAGTTCTAAAGAGCGCTCCGTGCATTTGGTCAATTGTGTAGTAAAAACGTTTTGCTTGTGATTTATTGATCCGGAAAAGTCGAATCTGTGAACATCTTGCCAACTTTACCAAATTAAGATGCCCTTAAAATGTTTGCGATTTAGAATGTATGTAAAACTGACATCTTAAAGAGGTATGTCAGATGCTTGTACACAGCAGATGCTTTCCAGATCTTTAACAGACCTCTTGCAGATGTACCTGTGCTATCTGCGTTGAGAAGTTGCGCTTAAATGTTTATTATTATTATTATTATTATTTTAAAGATACAATTGAGTAAAGATTTATTGCAGCATCAGAGAGGTTGTGAAAAAGCTAATTTTGTTGGAAAAAAAAAAAATCTTTACTAACCTTAGAATCTTATCTCTTGGTGGAAAAATCAAATGAGAGAAGCATTCAGCTGTCACAGATCTTAAGGGCAATTAAACTTCTTGCGTAATAAAGGCATTGCGAGGTGTTTTGATCATTGAGTCATCGACACAGGCCCTCATTTCTCCGAGGCTCGAGTTCTGACAAGACCCCAGAACAGCCAGTCTAGACACGCAGAACCCGGAGAACCTGCAGACCCCTTGAATGACAGCGGTGTCCTCCAATCAGAGCGCCGCGCGTGAATGCGGAGGCGGGGCTTCCAGACTGAGGTTCGCGCACTGCGAGCCAAGCGAGAGTTCACGGGAGTAAATACATCGTTATGTGTCATCTCTCCGCGGTCGTCTAGCGGTCGCGCACATTGCTCGGTAACTCCTCATCGGATCTGTGAAGGTGTGCGGCGTTTCTCTGGGATTATTTCCGCCAGAGCATTGAAAAGCGAAAACTAAACAGGCTGATCGCAGGCAAGTGCGTATCATGAGCAGTGCTGTTATCGACCTACTTTTCTTTTTAGAATTACTATTTGCACACATGCAATGCTAGTTCAAACTTTAAAGTGTATTTCATATATCTGGTTGAGCGTTCAGTATTTTACCTCTTTAATTTTGTTTGGGGGGAAAATTAGAATTTTATTTAACTTTAAATAATATATAAAAAAAAATCCACACTTTTTAATTACACTTCTGTAATCACTAATGTGTCTTTTTGTGAGCTCAACTTCTTAACTTACATTCTATAATAATTAGAGGATGTGCTAAAATAGGTGAAATTGTATTTTCTTTTCTTTTCTTTTTTTTTCTTATATTTCTAAGTGTAGATTTATTAGATGTCATTACCAAAACCAATCAATATTTGAGAATTGTAACTTAACTTAATATATAGCTAGTAGACTTGTGTTAGCGAGTTCAAGGCTTATCCAGCTGTTTCTCATGTCTCATTGCCATCACTTTTGAGTACTTAAAAGTCTGCTAAAGAATAACACATAATTGTATTTCAAGGTAGATTTTTCTATTTTATTTTTTGTAATCAGTATCAAAATTATAGGTTAAAATGCAGATAGCTGTTTATAGGGAAAGTGTCTGAGTTTTTTTTTTTCGTTTTCACCTTTTAGAAGTACATATAGCTACTCCATGTAGTTGCTCAATTAATATGTGCTTGAATGCTGGTCTTCTCTCCTCCAGGATGGGTGCTGGAGACGGGTTTCGTGCCCCGCTGGCGGTGATCACTGCTGGGTTACTGAGTGTGCTGGGCCTCTCATGGTTCTGGAGTATGCTGGCTCTTATAGGAGTTTATTTATGTTCTGGAGGATGGAGGTTTCTCTATGTGGCTGCATGCACCATCAAGAGAGACATTGTGTGAGTATAACCTATTATCTCTTACCTTCTTTAGTCATATTGTTTGCCCCAGTGTGTATGATCTAAAAGGTATGATGTAGAGAAAACTGACACATTTACTATTAGTCATGATGAGACCTGTTAAAATAGAACCACTATACACATATGTAGCTCTTCTTTCTCTCCTCCAGTGGTCTGTGCATACTGTTGCGTGTGAAATACTTCATGCATCATTACATTAGTACGCGCAGCACCGTCCCGTCTATATTCGCCCAGCGGGTGGCGCTCCACCCGGACAAGCCGGCTCTGGTGGAGGAGTCCACGGGCGAGGTGTGGAGCTTCTCTGAGCTGGACCGGCGGTCAAACGCTGTGGCGCAGTGGGCCTTGGCGCAGGGCTGGAGGTCAGGCGATGTGGTGGCCATCTTCATGGAGAGCCGGCCGCTCATGGTGGCGCTGTGGCTCGGTCTGGCTAAAGTGGGCGTGGAGCCGGCGCTCATCAATTTTAACCTGCGACGCGATTCGTTGATGCACTGCATGGGCGTGTCTGGAGCGCGAGGGATGGTGTTCGGGGTGGAGCTTCTGGACGGTGAGATGTTAGATGTTAGAGATGCACAATATTATCGAACCAATATTGGAATTGGCCAATAATGGCTTTAAATTTAAATATCGGCATCGGCCAGATATGAAAAATTATGCTGATATGTCTTGCCGATATGAGGAATACATTAACTCACATGTGCTCTGGGTGTACTAGCGATTAGATCATTTCAACAGTGTGATTAGATAATGTCAGCATTGTGGCTCATTCTTAAAGCAAAGTTTTGCCTGAATGATGATTGGATTCACTGTTTTGGATTGCTGCAGTACAGCGGTCGCTGTGGCAGCCTCCCCCGTGTCCTAATGCCCGCTCAGTAAGGAGTTTCATTTTCGTAGGTGGCGCTGTTGGCCTACTTCTAATAAAATGAAAGCAAAATAAATGAGAAAAAAAACACAAACATGACATTTAAATTTTTTACATTTTATATATATATATATATTTATATATACTGGTTTAGTCATTAATGTGTAATATGTTTTTTAAACAAATTATGAGCTCTAGAAGATTTTCAGAATTTTTACAACTCTTTTGCTTTAAACCATTTGCAAATGTTAAATCACAAAATAAAATGTTACTATTGCATCTTTCTGAAAAAAAAAATGCAGTGACTAATATATAGTTTATTTATAGTTATTTTCAAATCTTCGGTGTACTGTCATTATAAAATAACTTTACTATTGTTTATTTAATTCTAACAAATTATTGTTAAAAACTAACCAAAATTACAAATAATCATATTTTGGTATCAGCATCCATCCAAAAATCCAAAATCGTGCATCCCACATATATAAATACTGTATATACTGTATATGATAAATATGCAATAAATAATAAATGTAATAAGAAATAAATCAAGTCTCTGATGGTTTCACTGAAAGCCCTTATGAAGCGAGCACTGATCCGTCTGTGTGTCTGCAGTGGTGTTGGAGGTGAAGGAGTCTCTCAGCTCTCTTTCTCTCTTCTGTACTGGTTCGGCTGCGGCCCAGTCTTTGGATTCGCTGTCAGCTCAGAATCTGGATGTGCTGCTGGCTTCATCTCCTGACACGCCACCCGCCGTCACACACAGCAAGGGCTTCAACGGTCTGTATGAGCATGTGTGTGTGTGTGTGTGTGTGTGTGTGTGTGTGTTTATGGATGATGTGCTGCATATTTCTGTGTGTGTGTGTGTGTGTGTGTGTGTGTGTGTGTGTGTGTGTGTGTGTGTGTGTGTGTGTGAGTGTGTGAGTGAGTTTATTTTACAACAGGCAAATGTCTCCACATGTCTTAAGACATATTTTAGTTGTTGTAATTGTCAGGTCACATTTCATAGCAAAAAAAAATAAAAATTCAGAGAAATTATATTTTGCCTGAAGAATACAAACCCTCTTTAATGCTTTTTTTTAAACTTTGTGACATTATAATTATAATAATAATTATTATTATTATATTTGTGACATTAAAATACAACATATTTTTCACTCTCCCACTTCATAATTTTTATTTTTGAGTTTTAGTATTGTAATTTTTCTACTACATTAGTACCACATCTACTACATCACTATTTTATATATATTTATTCATTTAATGTCAAATTTATTCATATAGCACCATTAAAAACAACATAAGTTGACCAAAGTGCTTTACAACAATAAATACAAAATCTGACAATAGTAATAAAACATAATAACAACTTATTATTGTTATTTGTAAAATTATATAATTATTGTTTTAAATATTGATTTTTATTAGATTCTCATTATATTTTCATTATATCATTATATTATTTACAATGTGCATAAAAGAATATTACCATGATGAATTAATCATTTTATAACAGTAATTTTATTTGTACAATGTGTTTTATTTTATGTGATTTTTCTTTGTTATATATCATGAGAATATTGTGACAATGTTGAAAATATTAATAGTCTTATCTTGTTTATTTTATATATTATGTTTACATTATTTAAATTGGCATAAATAAATCATCACAAATATGATCTTGATGAATAAACACTTTCGCAATGTAATATTTAATATATGCATTTAAAGCAATATATCATTAAATAAAATTAAGTAAAATACACTTGTTTTCTTTTGGGAGCTTAGTTGCTAAAAGTAAAGATTTCACAATGCTAAAAATCTTAATTGTCTTAAAAACAGGCTACATTTGTTTTTAATGCTCAGTCTAATTCTTGTTGCTTGCTTGTGAGTTTGGGTTGTATGTGTGCCGGACGTGTTTTTGGCTGGTTGTGTGAGATTCACCCCTTTACAAAGAGAGAGAGAGAGAGAGAGGGGGGCAGTGGTATTATGTGTGTTTTCAGTGAGTGAGCGAGCAAGTGTTAAAGTGGGGAAAAGGTTACATACCAGCCAAGTACAGCGCCTGAAAGAGAGCGAGAGAGAGAGAGAGACTGAAAGAAAGTCTGAGCTACAAAAGCAGATTGTGTGGGAAAAAAACACGATAAAGGGAGAAAGAGGGCAGAAAACAGATCCGGTTCCTGAGGAGACACAGAAATCATGATCAGGAGATTCAGGAGAAAGACACCAGTGTCTGACACAGACAGACTGATGAACAGAGGGCTTGTAAATGTGTCAGAGAGCGAACGGTCATTGCTTAATTCACCTCTGACCCAGTCAGATGGCCTGATCCTATACGTGTGTGTGTGTTTAGTTTATTTGGGTTCACTCGTGTCCAGACATGAATCAGATCTGACACAACCTCCCTCAGGGACGCCCAGCAGCGTCTTCAGCTGGAAACATGAATCATACAGTGCATTCCTGACCTTTCCCCCATAATGTATATGTGGGATACAGTTTGATTCACGTCCTTCATTACACAACCTATGTAGTCAATGATGGTTTTGATGTGTGTAGAGTGTGAGTTTACTTCAGGGTAACTGAAGTGCCTTATTCAATGTGTAAATCACACTGAATAAACAAGGTTTTTACAGTCATTAAAACTTGGAAATATTAGGGAATAGTTGTTGATTTAAAGGCCTGGAAATGAGCAAATCTTAAAAAGTATTTAAATGTTTTCTTTAGCTTTAGTTTTGTTTTTGTGAATATTGTTTTTTCCCCCTACAAAATATTAAATATTTAACTGATTTCCAGATTCTTTTTCTTGCAGAATTAAAATGAATAATCATTGTACTATAGCAGTAAATTACTGTATTACACTAAAGAATCTAATTAGAAAATATATTTTTAACAGTATATTGATAGATAGATAGATAGATAGATAACTTTTTATTTATTTATTTCTATTTGGTTTTATATTTTAGTTGTAAAACACTATGGTCAACTTATGTTCTTTTTAATGGTGCTGTATAAATCTGAAAAATAAGAACATTTAAAATAATAATAAAAAATCAATAAAACCCAAAAGTAAAATTTGGACAGGGCACTCTTTTTTCATGAAAATAATGTCACAAAGTAAAGAATCACACTGCTTCTAAAACTCAAAAGTTTTGTCTAATTTAGACAAAATCTTATTAACAGGCCTGGAAATTAGCAAATCCTAAATATTCATGGAAATTTTCATTGTGAATATAGATTTTGTTTTCTAGTTTTGCTCAGCTATAAAACATTTAATCAAAATTGCTGTTGGAATGCAGTCACTACAAAAGTTTTTCAGTTTTTCTCTTTCAAAAAGTCTTCTAATAATGAGTGGAAAATTTATGGGAAATTGTTGGTCAAAACATCAAAATGCACGTTAATTGAGTAATTATTGGAAAGTCAGCTGAAATGTCCTCTTCACTTAATATATTAGAAAAACTGAACTGTATCCATTTTAGAGTTAAAATAAATCTAATATTTATGAGTATTTCTTCTTTTAGAGGTAATGCTAAGGTTTAAAAAATCTGAAGTCACTGTAATTATACACAAAAACTACAGCAGTGTATGATACAGTATGAGCTCATTTTGATGTTGTTTGATGTGTGACACATGTTTCTCATCTCAGACAGGTTATTTTACATCTACACCTCAGGAACGACGGGTTTACCTAAAGCTGCCATCATAGTTCACAGCAGGTTTGTGCAACACTTTTCTTAAAATACCGAGCAAACATCATGTGTGCAGCTGTTTCACTCTGTGTTTGTGTGCACTGTGTAAACAGGTACTATCGCATCGCTGCGTTTGGATATTACTCCTTTGGTCTGGGGCCAGATGATGTGGTTTACTGCTGCCTGCCGCTCTATCACTCCGCAGGTCTGTGTGCACTACACAAACATCACATTCAACACACTTTATGTCCTTCATTCGTTCTGTTCAGCTTATAGATTACAGCAGCAGATTACTAAGAATACCTCAACTAACCCTTCATTCTAGTGACATCGACCAGGTTGATAAATCACCCCATATTTGGTAGTTTCTAATTTATCAGTACCATCTGATAACCTGACCAGTGTGTTCACCTACTGTCAGCTCCATAATCTACCAACAGCCTTGTCAATAGATAAACATTTTGTTCTTGTGAGTTTTGAGTAAATATTTTGTAAGATAAGTGTTGAATGTGTCTTATATTTCATCATTTTTCATCAGAAATGGTGTCAACAGAAAACAAACACAGCTTCACCATGTTTTTAGGAATACAATGTCATATAAATCAGTGTGAATGATATATGAACAAACCCCTCAGTAAAACCCTTCAGAGTATAGATATGAATAAAACTGCTAAGTTTGGTGTATGTAAGTGTTGCTGAAGTGGAGAAAAAATTTGACACCTTCAAAGATATGTATTTTTGATATGTTTTTAACGTTAAAATGTTGTATAAACCAGTGTGAATGATATGTGAACAATCCCCTCAGTAAAAATCTTTAGAATATAGATAGGAATAAATCTGCTAAATCTAGTGTATTTAAGTGCTGCTGAAGTGGAGAAAAAACTTGCCACCTTTAAAGATATACATGTTTTTAGGTGTAAAATGTTACAGAAATCAGTATGAATGATACATGAACAAACTGCTCAGTAAAATCCTTTAGAATATAGAGAGGAATAAAATGGCTAAGTTTGGTGTATGTAAGTGTTACTGAAGTGGAGAAAAAACTCGCCACCTTTAAAGATATAAATTTTTACCATGTTTCTAAGAATAAAATGTCATATAAATCAGTGTGAATGATATATGAACAAACCCCTCAGTAAAACCCTTCAGAGTATAGATATGAATAAAACTGCTAAGTTTGGTGTATGCAAGTGTTACTGAAGTGGAGAAAAAACTTGCCACCTTTAAAGATATACATTTTTTTTACCATGTTTTTAGGTGTAAAATGTTATATAAATCAGTATGAATGATATATGAACAAACTGCTCAGAAAAATCCTTCAGAATATAGAGAGGAATAAAACGGCTAAGTTTGGTGTATGTAAGTGTTACTGAAGTGGAGAAAAAACTTGCCACCTTTAAAGATATACATTTTTTTACCATGTTTTTAGGTGTAAAAGGTTATATAAATCAGTGTGAATGATATATGAACAAACTGCTCAGTATAATCCTTGAGAATATAGAGAGGAATAAAACTGCTAAGTTTGGTGTGTGTAAATGCTGCTGAAGTGGAGGTAAAAACTTATTTTGAGAAAATGGCCTTTAAAGATATATATTGTAAGTATTAAATTAAAAGCTTTAAAGGAACATTAAGTATAATTTTTAAATGATGAAACTGAATGTGTAGCTTAGGTCACATGAGTTTAGCAGATAGGATCAGTCTAATCAGCCAATCATGTGTCTTCTCTCTGTGCTTCCCAGGTAACATTGTGGGTGTGGGTCAGTGTCTGCTGCACGGTCTGACGGTGGTGATCCGCAGGAAGTTCTCCGCGAGCCGTTTCTGGGACGACTGTGTGAAATACAACTGCACGGTGAGGACCTCTGACCTCAGGAACATTAGTCATTAGTCATCTTAGATCTCATATTCATAGCTGCACACACAGCAAAGAGAACATTAAAGTGCAACTAATCATGCAATTATGCGTTTAGGATAGTAAATTATCTGACTCTTACAGTACATTAAAAGGAAGGAGAAAAGACTTTACATATCTTTTGTTGAAGGTAAAATTTTCCAAGCAAAATGTTCAGTATTTTGGTGCAAATTCATGTCACTGTTCAAAGTAAAGGGTAACTGTCCATCATCTTTCGTCTAGTGGAAAATATGAGTAAAACCAGTCAAGAACCATCAAAACCAGCATAATTAGTGCATGATATCAGATATTTCTGCACCAGGTTTGAAGGGTTAGTTATTCAGTTAGATTGTTGGTGGTTGATTTTAAGTGTTTAATTTTAGGTTTGTGTCTGTTTGCAGGTGGTCCAGTACATCGGTGAAATCTGTCGATATCTGTTATCTCAGCCGGTCCGTCCGTCCGAGTCTCGTCACCAGGTGCGTGTTGCCATGGGCAATGGTCTGCGGCCTAACGTTTGGGAAGATTTTATGAAACGTTTCAACATCAAACGCATCGGTGAGTTTTATGGAGCCACTGAGTGCAACTGCAGCCTCGCCAACATGGACAACAAGGTGTGTGTAAATGTTTACTTGAACTCATTAGATTTGAATAGGTATTCTGTGTGATTTAAGGATGTGTAATGTGCTCTTCTGGCCAGGTTGGGGCGTGTGGCTTCAACAGTGTGATTCTGCCCAGTGTTTATCCCATCAGACTGCTGAGAGCAGACGAGGACACAATGGAGTTAATACGGGACAGTCAAGGACTGTGTGTCCCATGCAAACCAGGTGAGAAAAACACACACACAAAAACATACAGTAGATGTGTGATTTAATATCTCAAGTAAAATAAAAATAACAATGAGCTGCATAAAATAATAACATTTGTTTGTGTGATTTAATATCTAGTAGGGATATATGTCTTCTGCTGATCAAAGCTGCATTTATATGATCAAAAATACAATAAAACACTGTGAAATATTGTTACATTTTACAACAACTGTTTTCTATGTGAATATTTGTTAAAATGCTAAATTTTCAGCATCATTACTCCAGTCTTCAGTGTCACATGATCTTCAGAAATCATTCTAATATACTGATTTGCTGCTCAAGAAACATTTCTAATTATTATCACTGTTGAAAACAGTTGTGCTTTTTGTGGAAACTGTGAAACATTTTTATTTTTCATGATTCTTTAAGTTCAAAAGAATGTAATTTGAAATAGAAATATTTTGTAACATTATAAATACTTTTACTGTAACCTTTGATCAATTAAATACATTTTTGATTAGTACAAAATATATATTCCTTCTAAAAAAAATATTTTGAACATTAATGTATATTTCGCAATAATGACCTGCTGATTGTACAATATTATCCCTTTCTTAATTAAACTAAGTGTGTGAGAGTTGAATAATTTATCTGACTTTTAACATAGTAACCTGTCGTGTTTCCAATATAATAGTATTTGCACGGAAACACAAAACAATTTCACAAAGTATCTGTGTAGTTTTCTGAACACATACCATGGCAGAGCAAACAAGTGAATTTCAAAATTGTTTTGAAAGGTCTTCCTTTGTAAATCATAATTGGGTTAAAAGTCATCAAACGCTCAGTGCTCTGTGTGTCCCTGTTTGCTCTTGGAGTTTAAAAAAACAAACATTTCACATCAGAGATAAATGACAGCCGGGGGAAACCAGCATATATTATGACTTTGAGTGTGAAATTAGAGTTTTTTTGTGACATCCTATGGTGTAAATCAAGTGTCATTTTAGTATAATTGAAATATTATTATAGTTTTTATTAATTTTGATTAATATTTTCCATTTAATTTTAAAATGGAATATATATATATATATATATATATATATATATATATATATATATATATATATATAAAATAATCCTGGTGTAAATATGCACAAGACATAAAGCCCTACAAATTTTTTTCCTGTATTCTCTTGTACACTTTAGGAGAACCAGGGATTATTGTTGGCCGAATCAATCCACATGATCCATTACGTCGTTTTGATGGCTATGCGAATCAAGAGGCCACCAATAAAAAGATCTCTCACAATGTCTTCAAAAAGGGAGACTCTGTGTATGTATCAGGTAAAGTTGAAGTTCTCCAGAGATGAGCTAATCCATATGTGTGCTCGATGGATGGCTCTGACTCTGTGTTCCTCTGTCTCAGGTGATTTGATGGTGATGGATGAGTTCGGTTACGTGTATTTCCGGGACCGAGGCGGAGACACGTTTCGCTGGCGGGGTGAGAACGTGTCCACCACAGAGGTGGAAGGAATCCTGAGCTCTCTGTTGAAACATACGGATGTGGCCGTCTATGGCGTCTCAGTGCCAGGTGAGTAACAGTAGATGTTTTATATATAAAAAATAATTAAATTAAAGCACAAAATCATCTCTCCAAAGCTCATTTCAACTCAGAGAAAAGAAAATAAAAATATAATTGTGACTTTATATCTTGCAATTGAAACTTTAAATCTTGTAATTGCAAGTTTTTTTATTTTATTTTATTTTATTAATTAGATTTATTTATTTTGCGGGATTTTTATGTTGCAATTGCAAATATTTCTCATAATTTCAGCTTTATATCTCCCAGTTTTGACATAATATCTCACAATGTGACTTTCTTGTAAATGGAACTTTATGTATCTCACAGTTGTGACTTTATAATTCATTGTGACTTTACATGTTGTAAAAAGAAAATACACAGGTAAATGTGGCAGAATATCTTGCAATTAACACTTTAAATCTCATAATTGTGACTTTATATCTCCCAATTGTGACTATATATTGCAACATGATTTTAAATCTCTCCATTACACTATTTTTTCTTTTTTTTCATATTTGCAACTTTCTAACTCAACGCGACTTTAAATGTTACAATTATTTCTTGTAGTTGCAGCCTACCATCTCCCAGATGTGACTTCATATCTTGAAATGTTACTTTAAATGTCACAATTGCAACTTTTCTTTGCAATTGTGACTTCATAATTCACATTGACTTTAGCCCCAGGTTTCACAAACAAGGCTTAAGCCTAGTCTTAGACTAAAATGCATGTCTGAGCTGTTTAAACTGACATAAAATGCATCTTAAAATATCTCAGTGCAATTGTTTTGTGTCTATATGCAAACCAGTAATGTTTTTTTTTTTCTTTTTTTTTCTAAGGAACATTTATAAAAGATGCTTAAATGTCTTTATATACGTTATATCTCCAAGTTGTGACTATATATTTTGCAGTGTGACTTTAAATCTCTCATTTGCAACTATTTTTTTTTTTTTTGTAATTGCAGCTTTATATCTTACAGTAGCACATTTATATATTACACTGTCACCCTGTTGTTCATAATAGGACTTTCCAGCATATAAAACTTTTTTATTTAAAAATTTTCTCACAATTATGCCTCTACCTAGAGTTTGTTCTGAGAAGCTAAGCAGGGTTTGTCTTGGTTGGTAATCAGACGGAAGAGAACACAGGCACAATAAACTCCAGATCACGATACAGAGATGCCAACACATGTGTTTGATGTCAAGGGACATTTGAAGATGTTTAAAGACATTAAAGTGTGTGTCTGGTGAAACTTTAGGTTGTCACTGCAGCTGTACTCTGTCTTATTCATCAGGTGTGGAGGGGAAGGCAGGAATGGCTGCCATAGTGGACGTGACAAATTACTTCAACTGTGAGACATTTCTACGAGATGTGCAGAACGCACTGCCCTCATACGCTCGCCCAATCTTCTTACGACTTTCACCTGAGGTCGACAAAACAGGTGTCAGAAACAGATTCATGCTCAATTTCCCTCCATATTTTCTGTGTTTTCCTAATACACACACTCTAAAAATGATCCTAAATTTAATGGTGAAAAAGCTATGGTAAAATAGTTATAATGAGGCATTGCATAGTAATTGTACAGTAAAAAAAAAAAAAAAAAAATCTAAGTAACAAAAGTTTTAAGTAAAGTTTTTTCGAAGTAACTAAATGCATTTTAAAATGTAACTTTTTTGAGATAAATACGTTTTAAATGTATTTTTATTCTAATTAAATAAATACATTTTAAATTTACGTTTTTCTATGTAGTAAACTAAAAAAAAGTTAATAAAGTTTTAAATGTAAGTTTTTCTAAATAGGTTTCTAAATAAGTTTTAAATTTAAGGTTTTCTAAGTAGCTAAAGAAGTTACTAAATGTTGTAAATGTAAGTTTTTAAAATCAATTACATTTAAATTGTTCTAAGTAAATATATACGTTTTAAATTTAAGTTTTTCTAAGTAACTAAGAAAGTTTTCATTTATGTTTTTAATTACCTTAATAAGTTTTTCTATTTTAAAAAAGTAAACTTTTAATTCACAGTGAAAACTGTATTTACATTTCCAAAATTACATTTCATGGTATTTTGTTGTTATATTTTATGTTGCTTAATTATTTTTTATTATTTTTATATTTATTAATTAATTTTACCGCATTCTTTTAATGCCACGTGTTGCCATGATGGTGTTTTGTATTTGTGTGCACTTTCTATATATACTATTTATTTCAGCTTGTGGAAAAGCTATTTGTGATGAACTTTGATTCATTATGTGACTTCCATATTTACCTCCTTTTCAGTGTAGTATCAAGGCACAAAACAGATTTGAGTACTTATAGCAAATTAACAAAACATCAGTTAATGAAATATGCTTTTTAATTGCAAATATAAATTGAATCCTTAAAACCTAAAGTTTTGCTACTAATTTTTTACAATTAAGTTCTGTCAACCACAGCTGCCAGTTTTTTTTTTCTTTCTGTAGATTTGACTGATTGTTATTTTTACAGTATAAAATCTGTATTCCTGTAAAATCGTTCATGTCTTTCATCCACAGGCACATTTAAAATCCAAAAGACTCGTTTACAGAAGGAGGGATTCGACCCACAACAAACCACTGACCAGCTTTACTTTCTCAACAGCCGTTTGGGGCAATACGAGAGTCTGACGGAGGAGCTCTACAGCGCCATCATGCAGGGAAAATTGTCACTATAAGAAAGAGAGAGCCTTTATTGTGTAAATGTATTGATGGGGTATTGATACATTATTTTACAAAATCATCTAAATAGACTGCAGTCAAGCTCATACTTGTCACACTGTTGAGTTAGTTCTAGAAACTACTAGTTAAGCCTTTTTCATTGATAGCAGAAAAAGTACCTTATTTCAGTTCAAGCACATCAGTAATAGCCTCTGGAAGTGCAATTCGTTTAATTTTTACAAGCCTCGCATATGTTAAAGATTTCTTATTAGAAGAAATAGACTCAGTCTTCTGAGTAGTTGAACTAAACATAAAGGTGCTTTACAATACTTTTTTCTTTTCCTCAATAGAGTGCAAAAAATGTCTCTACTGCCTGATGGATATCACTGAAATAGGTTTTACGAGGTAAACACACAACTGTAAAAGACAGAAAATGATTCAGGGTATCAGTGTGTGATTATCAGAAGACTAGTTAAACAGTTGTGCTCTCAGTTTGTTTTTGGGTTTGCTGGTTTTGGAGAGGTTTTCACATTCAGCTGGCTTTGAGAACAGACAGTTTTCTCCAGGTGTTACTGACTTACAGCACTTTTAATGTGGTCAACACTGTGATATTGAGACGTCTCTATGATTTCAGTATTTATATATTCATTTCAGACAGGTAATAGTAATAGTATTACAGATGAACTGTTTGCAAAACATTTCAAATCACACATGTTAAGCTTTGCAATTACAGTGTTAAAAGCAAAAACTTCTGAGAAACTTTTTTAATTAAGATTTTAATAAAATTAAGTGTATTGAATTTAAAATGTTTTGATGTGACATGTACATAATCATTAACCATTAGCAAATCAGATTGATGTTTTGGCTATTTTACCTTCACTTGAATGCAGATTTCTTAACAATTTTAATAAAGTTAACATAAAAATTGTACACCATTCAGTACATGAGCGTGTTTTTTCAGATAATCTGACATACAGAAACAGCAAGAGAACAAATTCTGCAAAGTGATTTGAATTCTTCTCTTACTCTCATTATCATAGAAACAAAGTGATAGTTCATGCAGAAATGTAAAGTCGTTACACACCTCTATGGACTTACTTTCCTCCGTTGAACACAAAAGAAGATATTTTAAAGAATGTTTATGATTACCCATTGACTTCCATTATGGGTGAACTATCCCTTTAACAAATTACCAAATGTTGAAAGTATAACAAATGTGACCCTGGAGCACAAAACCAGTCTTAAGTCGCTGGGGTGTATTTTTAGCAATAGCCAAAAAAAAAAAAAAAAAACACTGCATGGGTCAAAATTATAGATTTTTTTTTATGCCAAAAATCATTAGGATATTAAGGTTCATGGATCATGTTCCATGAAGATATTTTGTAAATTTCCTACTGAAAATATATCAAAACTTTGATTAGTAATATGCATTGCTAAGAACTTAATTTGGACAAATTTAAAGGCAATTTTCTCAATATTTTAATTTTTTTGAACCCTCAGATTCCAGATTTTCAAATAGTTGTATCTCAGACAAATATTGTCCTCCTAACAAACCATACATCAATGGAAAACTTATTTATTCAGCTTTCAGATGATGTATAAATCTCAATTTAGAAAAATTTACACTTAAGACACTTAAGTTTTGTGCTCCAGGGTCACAAATAATATAGGTCATCATTTATATAAAGGCTGTCCAAACAGAGGCTGTTAGAACTCACACAGAGACACTGAACAGTCAGATTGAAGCAGGAATCCAGCGTAGAGGGGTTCAGTGAATGTGGTGTTGAATGTGTGTAAGTGTGTGAGTGTGTGTGTGTCAGAGACGCTGTAGAAGGACAGAGTGCCGGCCGACACGTCCAGATACACTCCTACTCTCTTAGATTGAGAAGGGGCTGGTATATTAGTCATATGATTATTGTGATAGGCAAGATATTGGTAACGAGAACACTTCAGCACCCAAGAGCGTGCATTTCGGCTGAACAAAAAGTCATTGTCAGCTCCTTTATACCTCGTTCCTTTATATGTCACTGCTATCTCAACCCACATCCTCGTGCTCCATTCAACCTCCCAGTAACAGCGTCCAGCCAGACTCTCTCCACACAGAACCTGCGGCTGCCAGTCGAATCTCTCCGGATGATCCGGATACGGCTGCTTCTCTCTCACGTGCGTCGCCTTGCGGTTCCTCTCAGACAGAAAGAGGTTCGGATGGGCCGTGTTTGGATCCAGTTTGAGATTACAGGCATCTGAACACAAATATAAAGAGCATTTAAAGCTCTAAAGTATTTTGGCTGAATGCTGAAAATGTGTTTGTGTGTGTTTTTAAACCTACACTGTTTAATCTCCAAATCTTGGCCATTTATACTGTAGAAGAACAAGCACAAATAAAGGTAGCATATCAGTGGCATATTGAACGTGTACTGAATATATAGCCTGAAGCTCGCATGCAATGCAAGTTGCTGTATAACAAATGCAATAAGGTCGCATTAGTTAATGAACAATGAGCAATACATTTGTTACAGCATTTATTAATCTCTAAAATTCATTAATAAAAAGATAGTCATGTTCATGTTAGCTCATTCAGGTTGATTAAATAAATCTTGCGCTGAATTAAGTTGGATGACGGCACTATTGTTTTCTGTGCAGCTGCTTTAATTACAGCTGAATCTGAACTGTCTCCATAGTTATTTTATTGATTCTGTTACTTTCATTATCTCTGTCTGTATTGTAAAAATGCTTTAGAAATAAACAGCAGTATTAACAAATAAAACTTTTGATTTTCATAATGTACAGTATTAGTAAATATTGATATTAACATGAACTGAGATTAATAAATGCTTTACATGTATTGGTCATTGTTAGTCTCTGTTAAGTTAGTCTCTACTGTCAGAAAACTTAACACATTGTAAAGTGTTTGCAAAATTATAAATGTAAACGTTCCTACCTTTGAAGTGGAAAACTCTTCAAAACCGGAAATCGCAACTTCTTCTCAGCACTGCAGTAGATTTGGGAAGTATTTTTCATCATTAGTTCATGTTAACAGACACAACCTCTTCGTCTAATAATGCAGAAATATTGAAATCGACCTAAACTAAGACTAGTAAATGCTTTAGAAATATTTCTAATTATTAGTACCATGTTAACTAATGGTAAAAAATTGAACCTTATTGTAAAATGTTACAAAAAATGTAAATGCAAATGTTCCTACCTCTGAGCTGTAAGTGAAAAGCTCTTAAAAACTGGCATACGTAATTTATTCTCAGCACTGCAGGGCTGTTGCTCTAGAAGTTAAAAAAACACAGCATCTTATATATTGAACCATAACTCTACATGCAGTGTTTTCATGTTGACTGTGTTAGTCATACCGACACCACCGGAGCTCGAGGGGACGGTCACTGGACTGGAGAGAACAGGAGCATTTACAGCTTCACCTGATTGAAGATTCAGATCAACAGTGTGAGCGTCTCTGCTCGTCTGCACTGCACTTCCCACTGAAACAGAGACAGAGGGATGTATTCAGAGCATTTCTGTTACAGTCATAGCATTTGTAATGCTTCTCCTTCATTACCATCCTTGTATTCGTTCTCTAACTGTTCAGCCAGATGGTTCTCGTTCATCTTCCTCAGGATGTCCAACATGACCTTCACGGCTCCTGCTGATGTGAATCGTGCCACCATTATGTCCACTACACCTGTGGCTTCTGCGTTCTCAGTATCAGCTGTTGAAATAGAGGCATGATTCTTCTTTAAGAGCCATTTAAACCTGTGTAGTTTTTTTGAGTCCAGATCATCCAGAATCTTCAGAAGCAGTTCATCAACAGGCGCCATCTTTTATCATTGGTGTTTCTGTGCAGGAGAAGAAAAAATACATTTAAAACAGACACAATGACATGCACCAGACTGAAAAAATGCAGTACTAAATATCAAATTAGGATGTAATGCATTTAAAACGATGATGAAATACATTCGCAAACAATCATTATGGTCTGTGTGCTTATTGATTTTATTAACTACATATGTTCTTCATATGTAGTTAAGTTCAGTGGAATGT
The DNA here is from genome assembly GCA_024542945.1 of allo-octoploid hybrid of Carassius auratus x Cyprinus carpio. Classification (NCBI taxonomy): domain Eukaryota; kingdom Metazoa; phylum Chordata; class Actinopteri; order Cypriniformes; species allo-octoploid hybrid of Carassius auratus x Cyprinus carpio. Next base: position 244,355 of record CM044988.1, read on the forward strand.
TATATATATATATATATATATATATATATATATATATATATATATATATATATATATATATATATTATTATTATAATTTTATTTCATTCTTTCATACCTATATTTATGTATATTTTCATCTGTGTTGTATTCTTTAATAATTGCACTGTCCATGGAGCGGACCTGACTCACATTTCACTGCTGGTTATATATTCTCTATATAATCTTGTATGTGACAAATAAAGATCTTGAATCTTGAATCTTACACGCACTTTGCATTTTGTAAAGAAACTACATTGAAAACATTCAGACAGAGGCACGATATTGCTGGTCTAGAAATGCTGCTGCAATGTTGCTTGGTGCTATTTAAAGCTGATTTCTGTTTTGAAAAGCTATACACAGATTTGACTAAATTATTCACAGTTCAGCTTGCATAAACCATTTGAAAGAGTTCCAGTTATTACAGAAAAAAATGAAATATTTCAACCTGTAAATCATAGAATATTACCAAATTTGTAATCTGTCATGAAGTTCAAGTTTGTGAACACAAAACATGAAAATGCAAATTTGCCAAGTAAAAACAGGCTTTATATGCTGCAGTACTTTATTAAGATGAAGTTAAAATGTAATTATCTTTTTAATAGTACATTTAGATCAAATCTGAATAAAGAGATTTATATTCATGCAACACAAATGAAATCATTTGAAGCGTAACACATATATATATACACAGTATACTGTATTTGAAGCAAACAAATATTTACTCTGAAATGTGTAAAAATCATTTAATCAAAGCCTTTATTTCAAAGCTAAGTAAAATTGTTTCACTCCATGAATTAGGATATTTAAAAACTTTGCTGTAACCTTGCCACATATAAAAATGTAAATATACTGCTCAACCGATAAAAAACATCACTTGATAGCAGTTCAAGTTAATTTCATACCTTCAGTGACAATCCTTAGAAACGAGATGAAGATTCACTGGAAACGGCTCTTGGACTTACATTCGCAGCTCAGTCTAACTTTTGGTAACTGTAAAAATGCAGCCTGGGCTGAAAACCTGTTTGTCTTGTTGTCCTGCTTCTTTTAAAAGAAAGATCTCTTCCCACAGATCAACATTCACAAGCTCATAGAAAGCTCAGAGAATATACTCGTATTGTGGTGCAGGATTTGGTCTGCTCTCATCTAAACTACAACTGACTCCTAAAACCATCAAACCTCTGCAGAAATCAACAAGTGAAACTCACCATCATTCACTGATATGTTAATGTGTGTTAATGTGAACATCTGGATAGTGAGATATTTACTTGTAATGTAATGGAGTGCTGTACACAGGTGTGGATTAATGCACAGGCTGAAGCCTAGGGGCCCCACATGTGCAGGGCCCTTGGTTTGGCCGGACTATTTTTTTTATTATTTTAAATTTTCTTCAGTGCAAATAAAAAAAGACCCTCATTGGCCCATAAAGAACATCAAAGGAGGATTAGTTGCAGGACATCTGACAAAATGAATGTATTGTATTGTAGAATGCACGCTCAGCACCGCCGAGAATTTGCACGATTGTTAAATCGAAACCGTAAGTAAAATGAGCATGCAACAATCAAAAGCGATTTTAATACCCCGCATTTTGAGAGCGACTCCCTGATGGCTAAAAATTTATGCTATGAGTATAATTCACAATATATATATATATATATATATATATATATATATATATATAAAATCACATTGACCTATTATTTTGTTTTATTTGGATCTGGGTGCATTAAATGTATGGACTATAACAAAATTATACAATTAATCATGATAAATAAATGCCCACCGAAAATAACCTGTAATCATAGTAACAGTGACATCCAATCAAGAAGAGAAACCATTCAAGTTGAGGCGGGGCATTTGATTTGTGCATAAACCACAAATGGTTGCAGCTCGTGTCTGCAGCACTGTAAGTTACCGAAACCACACATAAACACACGGAACACACGTGTAATGTGTAACGCGACAAACTTGTTGTTGTGTGTCCTGAAAATGTAGATAAGTTTGGTTGTAAAAAAAGACAAAGATTTGCATGTGCAGAGCAGAAAGTTGGACTGGTCTGAAACGCATTCGAGGAGGTTTGCAACCCGATCTCACATCAACAGGTGGTCTGAGACGCATTCCGGACACAACTGGACAAGTGTAATCAGTGGCGGTCAATAGGGGGCGCCACCCTCCTCAAATTTTCCAGGGAAGAAGCCTATGTTAAAAATAATTTAAATAAATGTTACAAAAATAATCATAAAATTGCATTATTTAGTTGTACTATTTGACTGGTAGTCTTGTTAGCACCTATTAAAAATCATAACTCTATTTCGTTTGTTTTGTGTGTGTGGGACACCGGACGATTGGGCTGCATTCAGCCCCAACAAAACGTTGCAAAACGTTTTTAAACAGAGGTGTGTTGAACACCATGTTCTGATGATGCAAGAGTTGCAACTATGGCAGCTGAGAAGGCAATGAAGCTAAAAATATAAACAACTACATAATCATGTTGATATGCTACATTTTTACTATAAAACTCTTACGACAAACATGTTTTCTAATGTCTTCAATTGTTGCGTATACTGAGCTGCAGCGAATATATTTGTAAACGACTTTACTTGGATCCATTGTGCAAGCTGTCTCTTTAGTGGTTTATATACATGTTGCTGCTGATTGGGCTGACATTTTTTACACACCCACCAAACAAGAGAAGATGTATCTCAAACCCCGTTGCACACCGTTTCCAGGAAACATGTCGTTCAACTCGGAAACCATAGCAAAACATTGTGCACCCATTTGAGCTTGAACGTGCCCATGGTGTCTATAAGGTCTGTAAACTTTTGAAATGCACGTGACTTGAGGCTGAGGTCTAATTGGCTTGTTTCAGATTGCTCTGAACCCCAGACCCTCCCACTTTTGATTTTAGCGAATCAGTATTGTTTTTAAATATATTTTGGTCTCATGTGATTGAATATCTCTTCTGAGATTAAAGTAAATTTGATTGTATCTTTACAAAAAAAAATTATTTCACAAGACATTTAAATTAAGAAAAATTAATAAATAAAAACACAGAACTCAGAAGAGAATGGGTTTAACATTAAAAGATGATGATAATTAACATTTAAATATTAGGGGGTTTTTTCTATGCAAAAGTAAACCGTTCTCAAATTTTTTTGAAAATTTGGTGTGATGTTCAACGTGACTGTAACTGGTTGTCAAAGTCTGAGTGGTGTCTAACATTTTTCAAATTTAATTAACAATAATTTAATCAACAATATTGAGGAATATAAGATATGGCTGTCATTTCATTTCATCAAGACTAATGTCCCGGTATGAAGATGTGACTAATTTCTGCTGTCTATTCAGTACCGTGGTTGACAATTATCACAGTGTTGTATATATTTTAATAATATCACTGACCTCTAAGCAGTTTAAAAAGAACACTTATGTTACACTTCAAACAGGAAACATATAATTTAATGAAGCTTTACCTAGAATCTTTTGCAGCTAAAGTATGAATTGTTTCATCACTGATCAAGTTCTCAAATCTCTTGAAAATATCTCCTTTCAATAATATGCCTTCCAGTGTGTTGCCACTAAAAACAACATCAATAAAGCCAGACTGCAAGCAATGTTGTGGTACTGATTACTTAAACTGTGTATTTGTGAAAAAGGTTTGTTCACATACAGATTCCTAAACAGACCATTATTGTCTTGTACTGCTCATTTACAAACATTCATTTCATTAATTACTTTCCCACAACTATCAGTTCAAATTAAAGTCTTGACATGACATTTCATAAGCAGTTTTGTGGATGAATGTATTACTCATTTTTATTTATTATTTCATTTATTTATTTACAAATTGAACTAAAACATTTCATTAATTTCAATTGATTCTGTCATGTTGAGAAACAAACTGTCAGAAACAAAAATCTTTTTTTTTAATACTTAGAATACAGATTCTCCTACAGCTTCTCTTTGATTGCTCCTGCTGCTTGTACTAGATGTATTATTTTATAAACTGCTACTGCTATTATTGTTAATAGTCCAGCAACTACTTTAATTGCTTCTGCTTTACTTCCTTCTGCAGCTACCAGAGCTACCACTGCTACTACCACTACAGCTATTGCTGCTTCTGCTGCTTCCCACCAGTTACGCCTTGCCTGGGCTTTACAGAACTATGCATTAGTGTATGGCTTCCCTTCATTTCTGAGCACCATTTTATCCGTCTTCAACAGCAGCTCGTTGACTTGAGCTTGATTGATTTTGTCCTCATTGTTGAATGCATGATATCTGCCAGCACAGCTGATTATTAACTTTCGTAGATCTGGACTGTCCTCTATGTGATCCTTTAGTGGTCTATTCCTCAGTGAATCTGCGTGAGTGAACAGAACGATGGTGTGACGAGCAGCTTCTTCTCCATAGTTCTCCTGAATCCATCTCACTGTCTTCATCTTTTCCTCTGTGTATTTTTCGTCCAGTCGGATGACCAGCAGGAACACATGTGGGCCAGGAGAGGACATGTCCATACACTTCTTTATTTCAGCCTGCACTTCACTTTCCTTTCTTTTTGAATCCTGCAGGCCTGGAGTGCCAATTATTGATAAGATTCTTTGAGAGAGAGAATTTCACAATAATAACACACTTGTCTTTAATAGAATGTTTTGTTTAGGTTTACATTCAAATTAAATGAAGAGGTTTTTTGTGTGATCAGATCAGATTTTCACCTGGCAAGAAGGTAAAACTGGAGAAAAGTCGTATCGACTTCAACTGAAGCTCAGACCTGAGTCATATCTCCTACAACAATCTAATATTATGATGCCAAGATTAAGAGCTTTTATTCAGTGTTTCATTTTTTGTGTTTTTTTATTAAATTTATGTCTTTCAGTGATCTATTTGATCTTTCATATTCTCAGTAGATTCACATCTCAGATTTGCTAGAGCTGTATAGCATTTCAGTTTGTGTTGATTGTTAAAGTGCTTTGAAAAACTTGACTTCCCTTTCATAACTAACGTATCAATTTCTCAAATGGTTGAGTGTCATGTGACCCCCGTATTTTTATAATTCAATAAAAAAATTTTTTGATCCAATTTAGTAATTTTTAGCAATGCAATAGCTTTGTGCAGTCTATGTTATAATTTTGTTGTTAGATTATCAGATTAATACTAACCTGTAATTATCAGTTCAATGTCATTGAAGTGGCTGTCAATGGCAGCCACTTCCTGCTGCAGATTTTTTATCTGAACCCATGCTGGAGCTTCTTTCACTCTTCCGTGTTGATATCTGACCACAACGACACAGATACACCACTGTACCACGAAATATCCAAATAATAAACACGCGATTACGATAGTAAAGCTTGGTATGAGTTTTTCTTATGATTTGGGGCATTTTTATAGAAAATATTGAAAATGTACATCTGAAATGCTAACTTGTGCAGCGATGTAAAAGGCTATAAATAGCATATTTTTACAACAGTAAAATCCCAAATAAATGTTTTGATTTAGATAGTTTCACGCCTTATTTAGTGAGTAGTGAGCTAGTTTCTACCTTTGCACTTGCTAGCCTCAAAGCACCTGAAGAGTAACTGCTTCATACAACCTCCTGTACAACTTTCAACTAAGGGTAGTATGCATGGAAGGTGGCAACCCTATAGCTAGCTAACGTTAGACAGTGATTGATATACCGTTTCTCACTAAATAAGGTGTGAAACTATCTAAATCAAAACATTAATTTGGCATTTGATTTAAAAATAGTATAAACCAGGTGGTTAGCTTTACTAGCGATTAGCAAGCAAATAATATAATGCACATTCATTCATGAACATGAGTGCTATTTTTTAATGTTTAATCTTCAGTGAAACTGAACTTGCTCAGCCAGCTGTGTGTCATCATCTTACCCAAACACTGGAGTGTCCGTGCTCAACTAAACTAGCCATAAGACAGAGGCGGCATCTATGCAGGTGAACCGAACAATGGTGTAATGATTCAGTTCGACTCCCAAGACAAGACGATGCTCACGCGACTGGCCAATAGGATCATGGCCCCGCCCATGACACAATTCTCACAGTGAAAGCAAAATCCTGACACGAGAGCAAGAAATTGCATCGAGAGCAAAGAAAAGCATTTCGAGAGAAACACTTTTTTTTTTTAGAGAAAATGTTTTCACACTGATAGCAAAAAATATGTATTTGAGAGTTTTTTTTTCAAAGTATTTTGAGAGAGATTTTTTTTTCTCAGAAATAATTTTAAAAATTAATATTTTTTTATGTTCTATGAGAAAATACTTTCCCTCAAAACTTTTTTTAGTCTCAAATATTATTTTTTGGTATTGGTATGAAAACTTTTTCTCTCAAATATTCTTTTTTCTCTCATGAAATGCTTTTTTGCTATCAGTGTGATAACTTTTTCTCTCAAACTTTTTTTTTTCTTTCAGATCTTTTATTTTCTTGCATGTAATAAAGACACAATTCTTACTCCATATTGTAGAGAAGAGAGTTCAGTGATATACAGTAGTATAGTCACAATGAGATGGTGTGATTATATTCAGAAAATATTGCTTTTTTTTAAAGCTTACGTTAAGAATAATCATCCCAGTAAAATTACAACACGCATAAAAAGTGCTCTCAAATATTTACAGAGAATGAATTTGAACTCTGTGTAACACATACAGAAATTTAAACTCAAGCGCTTTTAGACACACAGATATCAAGAACCAGCATATGAATCTCTACAATGGTGACAATCAACAAAATGCTTCATATTGCAATACATGAAAAACTCCCATAATGCACTGCAGTATGAATAATTAATTGTCACCACTGTTGAGGATCATATGATAAATGTTCATGGCTAAATGCCTAATCTTAAATACTGTTTATATATATATATATATACATATACATACATATATATATATATATATACATATACATACATATATATATATATATATGTATATATATATATATACATATACATATACATACATATATATATGTATATGTATGTATGTATGTATGTATGTATGTATGTATGTATGTATGTATGTATGTATGTATGTATGTATGTATGTATGTATGTATGTATGTATGTATGTATGTATGTATGTATGTATGTATGTATGTATGTATGTATGTATGTATGTATGTATGTATGTATGTATGTATGTATGTATGTATGTATGTATGTATGTATGTATGTATGTATGTATGTATGTATGTATGTATGTATGTATGTATGTATGTATGTATATATACACAGACGGACCGACGGACGTATTATGGTGCCAGCTATATAATGAGATAGCATTATTAAAACAATAAAAAATAAATTTAAATCAAGATCAAACAGCCATCAAAAGCATAAGTTACCTGCTCGCTCAAGATTTGTTGCACCATTGCACAAATGTTTGCTATAAAACAGTAATGCATTTTCTTAGAAACAAATTCACCAAAACTGTTAGAAGGCTCAAGTGCCCAACTGAAGCAAATACTGACCACAATTATGGTGGCAAAGTTTTTTTTTTCCTTCCAATTGATTTCATCCAAGGCTGTGCTTAAAGTCAGTTGTAGTTCTTGTGTTTCTCTTTTCTTCAGTGATGTTGATTGTTAACAGTAGGTGTTCATCACTAATGCACAATCATCACTTAATTAGTCACTTAATATCTCATTAACTTTAACAGGTTAGCAACTATGGTTTTGGGAAATGCACCCCACGAGAGCAAAGAGCCTTGACTCCTACAAGTGTTCACTCCCTCCCTCCTTTAGCAGTAAATTGTCTTGTAATTGTGTTGTAAGGTAATCATACTTTTTAAGAATGTCCAGAATAAGTTTAATTTTCTTGTTTAATTGCATCTGATTAATTAGGTGACGCTTGCTGATCTGTAATTGTTGCTGTTTTTCTCTCTTTTTTTCAGCTATCTTTCTCTTTTTCTGGATGAATGACAATTAACTCTATTATTTGAACAAACATTTATGATCACGAGTGCAGCTGCATGCTGCATGCTGCATTACTTTTGAATGACATTACTTTTTGGGGGGCAGCTGTGGCCTAATGGTTAGAGAGTTGGACTTGTAACCAGAAGGTCGCAGGTTGGAGTCTCGGTGCTGGCAGGAGTTGTAGGTGGGGGAGGGAGTGAATGAACAGCGCTCTCTTCCACCCTCAATACCCATGACTGAAGTGCTCTTGAGCAAGGCACTGAACCCCCAGTTGCTCCCCGGGCGCTGGATATAGCTGCCCACTGCTCCGGGTGTGTGTTCACGGTGTGTTCACTTCTCACTGCTGTGTGTGTGCACTTGGATGGGTTAAATGCAGAGCGCCAATTTCGAGTATGGGTTACCATACTTGACAAATGTCACGACTTTCACTTTCACTTTTGTATTTGCTATAATACTTCTCATCCATGGTTTAATTACAGGTCCTTCTCAAAAAATTTGCATATTGTGAAAAAGTTCATTATTTTCCATAATGTAATGATAAAAATTAAACTTTTATATATTTTAGATTCATTGCACACCAACTGAAATATTTCAGGTCTTTTATTGTTTTAATACTGATGATTTTGGCATACAGCTCATGAAAACCCAAAATTCCTATCTCAAAAAATTAGCATATTTCATCCGACCAATAAAAGAAAAGTGTTTTTAATACAAAAAAAGTCAACCTTCAAATAATTATGTTCAGTTATGCACTCAATACTTGGTCGGGAATCCTTTTGCAGAAATGACTGCTTCAATGCGGCGTGGCATGGAGGCAATCAGCCTGTGGCACTGCTGAGGTGTTATGGAGGCCCAGGATGCTTCGATAGCGGCCTTAAGCTCATCCAGAGTGTTGGGTCTTGCGTCTCTCAACTTTCTCTTCACAATATCCCACAGATTCTCTATGGGGTTCAGGTCAGGAGAGTTGGCAGGCCAATTGAGCACAGTAATACCATGGTCAGTAAACCATTTACCAGTGGTTTTGGCACTGTGAGCAGGTGCCAGGTCGTGCTGAAAAACGAAATCTTCATCTCCATAAAGCTTTTCAGCAGATGGAAGCATGAAGTGCTCCAAAATCTCCTGATAGCTAGCTGCATTGACCCTGCCCTTGATAAAACACAGTGGACCAACACCAGCAGCTGACATGGCACCCCAGACCATCACTGACTGTGGGTACTTGACACTGGACTTCAGGCATTTTGGCATTTCCTTCTCCCCAGTCTTCCTCCAGACTCTGGCACCTTGATTTCCGAATGACATGCAAAATTTGCTTTCATCCGAAAAAAGTACTTTGGACCACTGAGCAACAGTCCAGTGCTGCTTCTCTGTAGCCCAGGTCAGGCGCTTCTGCCGCTGTTTCTGGTTCAAAAGCACACGCCTGTGCACGGTGGCTCTGGATGTTTCTACTCCAGACTCAGTCCACTGCTTCCGCAGGTCCCCCAAGGTCTGGAATCGGTCCTTCTCCACAATCTTCCTCAGGGTCCGGTCACCTCTTCTCGTTGTGCAGCGTTTTTTGCCACACTTTTTCCTTCCCACAGACTTCACACTGAGGTGCCTTGATACAGCACTCTGGGAACAGCCTATTCGTTCAGAAACTTCTTTCTGTGTCTTACCCTCTCGCTTGAGGGTGTCAATGATGGCCTTCTGGACAGCAGTCAGGTCGGCAGTCTTACCCATGATTGCGGTTTTGAGTAATGAACCAGGCTGGGAGTTTTTAAAAGCCTCAGGAATCTTTTGCAGGTGTTTAGAGTTAATTAGTTGATTCAGATGATTAGGTTAATAGCTTGTTTAGAGAACCTTTTCATGATATGCAAATTTTTTGAGATAGGAATTTTGGGTTTTCATGAGCTGTATGCCAAAATCATCAGTATTAAAACAATAAAAGACCTGAAATATTTCAGTTGGTGTGCAATGAATCTAAAATATATGAAAGTTTAATTTTTATCATTACATTATGGAAAATAATGAACTTTTTCACAATATGCTAATTTTTTGAGAAGGACCTGTATAAAGCTGTCAGTGTGTGTTCATGACAAATATCATCACCTACAGACTTAATTAACTTAATATCTTTAATAAAAAAACAAAAGCACTATTAATTAAGGAGTAAATAACATTAACAGACTCCAGCACTGTTCCAGGCTATGGGTGTTTCCACAATGAAGAAGAAGAAGAAAAAGAAAGGTGATTAGAAGTATATGTTTTGTGTATTAGACCTCACGGTGTCTGGCTTCCTGTGTTGAGTGTCAGTGAGTGATGTTGGTAACAAACAGCATTTATAATTTATTTATTTATTTATTTTTTTTTTTTTTGAGGATTGCAATGTTTTGTTAAGTTGCAATGTAATTAATTACTTTTCTCATTTAAAAGTAATTACATTTTTAAATATCCATTACTGCAGTTTACATGAGTTGGTTTTTACATTCGTAAAATACATTTTAAACCTAGCAAGCCATTACCTGCATGATATACATTCATCACATCTTAAAATAAACTGACATGACATTAAGTACAATTATAATAAACTTTGCAATTACACATATTTTCTTGCACACCTGCGCTCATCACAGATTGGCTTAAGTTTCATAACATAATGGTGCTCTTCTGGCAAACTGATGCTTACAAAGACTGAAGGTGTTCTGTCTTCAGTTCACATTTCACAAACATTTCTGCTTCTTTCTCAACACTGACCTGTAGATGTCACCAACTGCTCACACAACTGGTTCAAATGTGTCATTCAGTCTTTATTCTCAGTGACTGACATGATTCAAGTTGAGTATAAAAAACAAAAATCCACTGGAAATATTAATTAGGTGTGATGCTGTGATTGACAGATGCGTAATCAGAGTAAATCTCCTCCTTTCTGAATCTGACTGTAACATCGCTGAGAGACTCTTCATGCTTCTGGAAACTGATGGAAGAGTACAGGAGCCCATCAGAGGGGATTGTGGGTAACTGAACTGTGGAGTAAACTGGATTCTGTGAGTCAGAGGGGATTGTGGGTAACTGAACTGTAGAATAGAGAGGAGTTGATTCAGGATCTGAGACTTGAATCTCTTCTTGAGCCTGCAGGAAGCAAAATCAGGCAAACATGAACTCTTAGTTCAAAGGTACAGCATACATACCAACTTATCTCACATGTCTAAGCACAGATCAGTTCTGAAACTCACCGTTTCATGATCTCCTGTCTCTCTTCTGTCTGGTGAGATGACATCTGTGTGTGAACAAAAGAAAGAGACTGAGAAAATGAGAGATGATTTTAACTGTGTGTATTGATGACAGGCAGAGGGCGACAAACTCAGATTTATTAAATGTTCAGTAGTGTATGTTTGTGCCTCACCATGTTTCCTTCTGTATTTAACTTTGAGCAACATGAGCACCAAACACACAGCCAGCAGGACCAAACCCACAGACACCACAGCTGTCACAGGAAAGCCTGAAATCACACGAGGGACTGTCACAGACATTGACATGCAGGTCTAAAAACGCCAAAGCGCAGTGCCCTTAACACACACTGAATCCACACTATACCATTAGACAGCCACTGATAATACTGTGTCTAAATTACATCTAATAATAACAACTATGTGTTTACTGAAATGTTGTAAAAAAAATCAATATTATTTTTGCAAACGTGCCGCTGAGGAGCACAACACTCTCAATGTGTGGAATTGCTTATAAATAATAAAAAAAAGTAATTTAACAGAGACATTTTTTATGCAATGTATCATGCATTTTCGGGGTAATTATATTCATTTTGTTGGATTTTTTTGCTTTAAGCTCCTGTTAATTTCCGACCCTGGGGCCCTGAGCACAAGCGGAGGCCCCTTCTGTTGCAGGAGTCATTAAAAGAGCGCTGTTAGTTTGTTGCTTTCTGTGGTCTGTGGTTTAAAGCTGGTGTTCATCATCACACACATCAGACTGATGCTGCAGACTTCACCACAGTTTGCTGCTTTAAAGGGACAGTACACCAAAAAATTATCACAATGTAAAAAAAATAAAAATAAATAAATCTGTACATTTTTGCCAGGACATTATCCATTAAGTTTACAGATATTTCACTAAACAATACGTAATTTAAAATACAGGTAAAACATCTGTGAAAAATCAATGAGGAACATTTCTTCTTATTAACACAATACACTATGGGTATTTCTTGGTGTTCTGTCATCGTTTATTGAGCCTCATGTTGCTCGAAATCTGTATGACTTTATTTAATTTTTTTTAGTGGAGCACGAAATATATTTTGACGAATGTTGGTCTGCATTGCATAATAATAATAATAATAATAATAATAATAATAATAATAATAATAATAATCATCATCATCATCATCATCATCATCTTTTTATTCAAGTTTAATCTTAATACACTTAATCATTGCAGACATACGGCCTCACTTCCGTTTTGGTGTATTCTTCATTTACTTTGATGATGATGTGTATTCAACAAAAGAATGGTTGTGTCCATCAAAAATCATTTAATTTATTTTTACCAGCATGGGATCACAATGATCTGAGCCAGTATTGATGAATCGGACAAACCATCTAGGATGAGTTTTATAAAGTATGTTTTCAGTAAATTAAAAATGCCAAAAAAAAAAGGCAAAGAAGAGTTGGTGCAGCTAGTAGGATCGAGTTACAGACTCCAAATTTGGTGTGGTTAATTTATTACATTATTAACAGTCAGGAGGGGTTTATGTTTCTTATTCAGAGCTGTAAGGATTTTATAATCAAAATGAATCTAAACTCACCAGAAACATTCAGATGAATCTCTTTAATGAAGGCGATGTGAGTCTTTGATGTGTCTGAAGGTGGTTTATCTGATCCGTCTCTCTCCACTCCACATAAATAAACTCCATCATCTGCTGCAGAAATGTTTCTGATGGTCACATTAAAATGATCTTTGTGACTGTCAGACAGGATGAACTTCTTCTCAGATGATTGTGATGACTGTGAGCTGTTCAGCACATGGACAGGAGCTCCGTTCACTCTGTACAAGACTTTGGTGTGTGTTTGAAACGGATGATTATATTCACAGTGGAAAGTGATTGTTTGTCCTTTATATGCAGTCTGGAGAACAGACGTCCCACAAGAAGAAGAGGCTGAAAATTATTTCAACAAATCATTGCAAAATACACTGAAATCTTAAAAGATTATTAGCAGTAATAAACATGCAGGGAACTTTGGCCTCTCTATCGCCATCTCTGTTTGACACATAAAGTGTCATGTTCCTCGCAGAGTTCATTTTTGTTTTTACGTATATTTATGTTGCCTGTGATCAGAGCAGATTCTGTCATTCTACATCAAGACATACTGACAGAAAAATATATGTCCTGCAAAGCATATATAAAAAATATAAAAATAAATAAATAAATAAAATAAATAAATAAGGAAAAAGAAAGGCATCTAAACAAAAGCGTAGTATTTTTAATTTTTACAGAAGAGCCATGAACATGCAAATTTGAAATGATTTAAAGATGGTACTTTCCCTGTATAATCTGAATTGACAGTTCAAATTATGAACCATTATCATTGTGAATCAGGTTAATGCAAGCAGACAGTTTTGAACAACGACGTACATACTTGCACAGTAACCCATATTTCATAGTTGTTCATTGCTAATTTTTACTAAAAAAAAAAAACTTCCATACTAAGTGTACCTTTAAATAGTGCTAACAAAAATAAAGTAGCAAGTTAATAAAGTATCATACTCACTTCTGTTCACCATTAATGTAACATTATGACTTTTCTGCTTTTTTCCACATATGTATTTCCCATTATCCTCTCTGCTGAGGTTCCTGATAAACACTGTGAAGAATCTGCTGTTTTCATCATCATACAGAGAGAATCTCCCATCATGAACCCAGCGGTGCTGAGTCTCAGTACTGATGCCCGTCGTACAGTCTCTGTTTCTGCAGAAGTACTTTTCTTTATGCTGATCATTAGACTTGTATGGACACTTGAACATTACACTCCCTCCAGTGCAGCCAGTCACTCTGAAACAAAGTACCTGACCTGACAAACACAAGTTCATTTGCTCTGGGTTATTATATATGGTCAGTCTGGTTAATATAATATTATATTTGACCCGGAGCAGTAAAGGACTGACCTGAGATCAGACAGAGCGTGATGATTGTGAAGATGATGATGGTGGCCGTCATTCCGGAATGACTTCAGTCTCAGGATATTCAGAGAAAAAACAGATCAGATCACAGTCCAGAGAAAGCAAGAACTGACAAAATACCTTCAATGCAATGTAAGTCCCTTTGGATAAAAGTGCCTGCCGAATGCAGCAATGTAAATATAAATGATCATTATAAGTACACACACATCCTCTCTCTCTCTCTCTCTCTCACTCTCTCTCTCTCTCACACACACACACACACACACACACACACACACACACACACACACACATTTCTGCTTCTTTATTCTCTAAAACAGTTTCCACCCAGCTGCACTGCTGACAGATCTGTTGAGATATGTGTGAAAGACATGCAGAGAAATGTGCTGGATAAACACACACAATGCAGAAGACACATCAGTACACTCTAAAAAATGCTGGGTTAAATATAACCCAGTGCTGGGTTAAAAAGGGACCAACCCAGCGGTTGGGTTGTTTTGACCCAGCGGTTGGGTTATTTTGACCAGAGCTGGGTAGTCCAGGGGTCAGAAAGTAAAAGTGCTGCCATATCTTTGCTCCATCCATGAACTCAGCAGCTGATTTCACCAGAGGAGAAACCAAGTCATTCCTTTCAAGTCACAAACAAGTCTCAAGTCAAATCCCAAGTCCTCAAAGAGTTAAAGTTAATGAGCTAAATAAGTGATTAATTAAATGATGATTGTGCATTAGTGATGAACACCTGTTGTTGTTGTAAATTACAGAGGATCAGATGTTGATGTTTTATTGGTTAAAATGATGCCACCATCATGGAGATCAGTGTTTGATTTAGTTGTGCTCTTGACCCTTGACTTGTTGCGCTAGATCTCTCTCTCTGTAGAAATGCATGTGGTGTTTTACAATGATGAGATATTCTTAAAACTTCGTTTAAAATAACTTGCTTCCATTTACATGTTCAGGTTTTGCATTAAGGACTATGTGAAACTACAGAACACTGTTGTTCTAAAATATATAGTGAATTAATAAAAAGAAGTATATATGTGTGTGTGTATATATATGTAATACACCAAAAAAAAAAAAAAACTACTATACTATTTAGACACAGAGAGACATCAAGAACCAGTATACCAATCTCAACAATGGTGACAATCAACAAAATGCTTCATGATGCAATGAATGCTGGGTAACACCATAGTAAAAACTCCCATCATGCACTGCAGTATGAAAAATTATTGTCACCACTGTTGAGGATAGTATGATAAATGTTCATGGCTAAATTCCTGAGCTGACATAGCTTTTTTTTTTTAATTCAATATTGACACATTAAGGTGGCATTTGTTTAGTAGTTTTTTTTTTTTTTTTGTAGTTCTACAGTACCTGAACAATAAACCAAAGAGAGAGACCGCTTTATGATGTTTATTTACCATGAGTTATTAGCAGAAATCACAAGTTACTCTGCTACTTCAAGCTTTTGATTCAGCAATGCACAAATGTTTGCTGTGAAACAATATTGCAATTGCTTAGAAACCAACTACTTTGAGTTATTAAAAGGGTCAAGAGACTAATTAAAGCAAACCTTGACCACAGTTATGGTGGCATCTTGTGTGCTTTTAAAAAAAAGAAATAAATCAGTATATTTCATCCAAGGCTGTGCCTGGAGTCAGTTGTAGTTCTTGTGTTTCTCTTTTCTTCTGTTAAGTTGATTGTTAACAGCAGGTGTTCATCACTAATGCACAATCATCATTTAATTAGTCACTTAATTATCTCATTAACTTTAACTCTTTGAGGACTTGGGATCTGACTCGAGACTCGTTTGTGATGTGAAAGGAATGACTTGGTTCTCCTCTGGTTAAAACAGCTTGCTGAGTTCATGGGTGGAATAAACATATGGCAGGACTTTTACTTTCTGACCCCTGGACTTTATACCTCTGCCAACTGCTGGGTCAAAACAACCCAACTGTTGGGTTGGTCCCTTTTTAACCCAGCGTTGGGTTATATTTAACCCAGCATTTTTTAGAGTGTATATTAATATCACCCTGTGATCTAGAGATTAGCAGGTATCTAATAATGTATTCTCACATCCTTTAACTTCTGCTTTCAGAGAAAATCACCCACAACCCCATGCAATAATTCTCGCTTGACACACGTTGACACACTTGTCTGCAGAAGCATTTCTGATGTGCATGATTGTGTTGCATGTCAGCTCATTAATATTTATATATAAAATAAAAAAAAAAAATCTTCATGAAGATAATATGAGTTGTAAAACTCCTGTTAACCTTGTTTTGCAATGTGGAAATAAATTATTTTCTGTGAATGTGAGAGGATTTTGATTCATTAACTGATATTGGTAAATGATTAGAAGAATAACAAAGTGCAGTTAATGGTAAAACTCTGCACTATAAACCAGTTTGTCATGATTCTCATAATAAGATAAAATTATTTACTATATAGGGCAGCATAACTGCCCGTTTTTGTACAGGTAAAATAACTATAAGCGATTGATACTGTAAGTCTCCAACACAAGTAACAAATAGCTGCGCCACTTTTATATAAAACAACACCAACAACACCAACACCAACACCAACAAGGTGGATTGAACAGTCTCATGTTTTGCTGCCCTCTGCTGTGATTCAGCGCTCACTACTACAGGGTTCTACTGACGGCTTCTCAAACCAAGTTTTGTTTTTTGTTTTTTGTTTTATTGTTGAACACACTTATTTACAAAACACAATTTACAAAATCTCTCATTGGGAGACTTATGTGCAGAAAATAGTTAGACACAATTAAATGAAACAAATTTCGATAAAGAAAATAAATACAAATAAATGTAAAACAAAATAAATTAAGTGAAGGCACTTCAGTCCATAAGGCATGACAAAATTGTTTACATACATATATTGTCCTCAACCATTATATATTCTTAAAATAAAGATATATGGAAGCTTAACAAGTTATATCTTCACATAGCGAGTAAATGTTATCACTGGAGTCGTTCAGAAGTTTCAAAGAAGCAAAGTATTCCCTCAGTTCAATTTTAAACACCAATAGGGATGGATTTTTGTTTTGCCATTTAACATTTATGAATATGGTATTTACCCATAATTGTTATAATATTGTACATTCTAAAAAGTTCCTTCGGAAGGTTTTCATTGCCTCTCAAACCAAGTAGGGCTCGCTGCAGCCTGTGGTGGACATCCAACCCCGCCCACATCCAAGCGTGATGTCAGAAACCACACCCACATCCAAAGACGTCACACATCCAACCCTGCCCACCCGGTTGTGCCATCATAAACCACGCCTATATCTGTCTACGTCACGTTCTCATTAAATTTCAAACAAGAAGAAGCGTCGAGAAGACTAGAAGATACGCTGAAGAAGTTTGTGTTGTGTTTAATCGGTAAAAAAAGGAAATATTGTTTTGCAATCGCCAGAAAGAAGTTGTTGTTTTCCGTGTTTGCCAGTCGCCCAGAAGAGTAAGAAGTTATTTATTTGTATTTATGTGTAATTCCAAAAGTGTTTATCACACTGTATGTCTCTGCTTAACGTTAATAGTTAAAATATTCAAATGTATACATTAAATTATCAAGGATTGTAATGTAGCACACCTAATATTTTGTTAGACATGAAGTGAAACTAACAGCACAACGATAATTGTTACTACGGTTTGTTTTGAGTCATAGTAAAGTTACAAAGACACGAGACTTCACACAGGCTCCCAACACTGCTGTGTCTACTTTCATAATGTCTATAATGTTCCTAACTGTATCCTGATTAAATGTAGGTGCATTGATTCATTCTTCATGCTTTATATCCCCGACACATAATACTGATCTCTCTCTCTCTCTCTCTCTCTCTCTCTCACACACACACACACACACACACACACACACACACTCTTCACCTCTCTCACATACATACCGATATAAAGTTGGTTCGATGTTTGACATTGGATATTAGACAGATATTCAGCCGCGAAAAAATTAAATAAATTCTTAGTGGATGAGTATAATTGTATAAAAAGTGGCTTATCTGAAAAGCAATAGAACGTAGAACTGAACACACATCACAGTTTAATTATTTTAATTCTCCTCGATTTGTTGCAACACATAAAGACTCTAGCAGCGGCGCGCTAGCGCTTAGGCCAGCTAGGGACCGTCTACAAAGTACATGAAAATGATAAAACAAAAAAATTTCCCACCGGAATGTTTTTTATAATTAACCAAACAAGAGCAATTTGTGCACCCAAGGTCTTTGAAAGATATAAAGACAAACACTTATAATGCTCACTTGAATTTAAATAAGAAATATTGTAAACAAGATATGTGATAGTAGTTATTATATTATTACTATTAATAAATATATTAATAAAAGAAAAACAACATTAAAAGCATTAGTATTCCATAATCCAGTGGTTATGCAGTAGGCTGATTACAGGTCCTTTTTTTTCGTTATATTAACGGAAGTATGACACCAAATAAGTACACGCTATTGAAATTAAAACCAATAAAGAAATTAATTTAAAATAATACACTCTCCTGTATCGACCTCATGGTGTGTGTCTTGTTATTGTTTTCATAAGAAGATGTTTTATATTTGTTTTAGTCACAGAACTATAACAGAAAACATGCTATTGAAATTCAGCAAATAAGACAATACTGGTGAAGAGTGTTGTTTTGACTGGAATTTGAAAATCTACATTTTACATTTACATTTACATTTAGTCATTTAGCAATGAATTTAGCATTTAATTAATTTTTAATAAATTAATTTATAACACACACAGTTTTATTACACAACCTCAATAGGTGTGTCTTGTTCCAGATTAGACAAACATTTTGATGGTGGTTTTAGCCACAGAACTATAATAGAACACATACTGTAGAAAATGATACCACTACATAATTTAGTTTAAAATAAATACAGTCTTCTATTTTAGCTTCAAAGGCTGTGTCTTGTTACAGATTTCTTTAAGAACATTTTGCAGTAGTTTTCGTTGTCAAAAGTGATGCAAAAGTGACACTATTGACTTTCAAAAATCAATTTTGAAGCCTTCCAAAGAGTCTCCAGTACTACTGCCCCCTAGAGGAAGATGTTTAGACTGAGTTTGACATTCAAAATATTTTAAAAGTTAATTTAAATTCAATACAGTCTTCTATTTCATCTTCAAAGTGTGCGTCTTGTTACTGTATCCTAGAAGACCATTTCTATGCAAGTTTTACTGGCATATATAAATCAGGATACATGTTATTGAATTAAATTCAAATCTGTTAATAAATTCATTTAAATTGAATGCAGCTTTCTTTCTCAAATCCATAGGCTGTGTATTCTTAGAGATTCCTAGACAAACATTTTCCAATACTTTTCATTGTCAAAAGCGATGGAGAAGTTATGCTATTAACGTTCAATAAAAGCTTGCAAAGCCTTCCAAAGAGTCTCCAGTATTACTGCCACCTAGAGGAAGATACTGCAAGTGTTTTTACTGAGTTTGACATTCAAAATATTTTAATAAATTCATTTAAAATGTATACAGTTTTCCATCTCAACTTCAAAGGGTGTGTCTTGTTACCTGGGCCTAAAGGAGCATTTCCATGCAGGTTTTACTCTCATTTGTAATTCAGGATACATGCTATTGAATTAAATTCAAATCTGTTAATAAATTAATTTAAAATGCATGCAGTGTTCTTTCTCAAATCTAAAAGGTGTGTCTTGTTACTGGTTCCTAGTAGAACATTTTGATTGTGGTTTTAGCCACAGAACTATAATAGAACGCATACTATTGAAAATTAAACCAACACATAATTTAGTTTCAAATAAATACAATCTTCTATCTCAGCTACAAAGGCTGTGTCTTGTTACAGATTTAATAAATGATATTTTGCAGCAGTTTTCATTGTCAAAAGCGATGCCGAAGTCATGCTATTGACTTTCAAAAATCGCTTGCGCAGCCTTCCATAGAGTCTCCAGTATTACTGCCCCCTAGAGGAATGTGCTGCAGTTGTTTCGAATGAGTTTGACATTCAAAGTTCTAAATTCTTTTAAAATCAATAAAGTCTTCTGTTTCAACTTCAAAAGGTGTGTCTTGTTTCTGATATCTATATGAACATTTCAATTCAGGTTTTACACTCGTATGTAAATCAGAACACATGCTATTGAATTAAAATCAAAAATTCCATTCCATTCAATTTCTTTTTTTTTTCTTGCTTTTTTGTCTTTCTTTTTTTTTTTTTTTTGATAGTTGTTCATGAGTCCCTTATTTTTCCTGAGCAGTTAAACTGTCCAATATTCTTCATAAAAACTCTCCAGGTCTCACAAACTCTTTGGATAAATTGTACTAAGTGTATATATAGGTTTCTTCTGAAGCTTCTGACATAATTCAGTTATTATGTTGTCTTGTGGACTATATGTAAACATCTTTGATTCAACATATCTTACTCAGGGCAGCACTAAAAAATCAAATGCATTTTGTGTAATACCTCTTATTTTGGTAAAATAATTAACATTTTGCCCACAACTATATCTTCAGAGAACTATAAGAATAAACAGTCAAATGGACCCTTTGTACATTTTTTTTTTTTTTGCTTTGACAGATATTTTCTGTAACATGTAACATTTTAATTATGCATGATTTTTAAATACTTTCTGTAATTTTTTATTATATATATATATATATATATATATATATATATATATATATATATATATATATATATATATATTTAATAACGATGTTCATTAAACAAAATAATTTCCTGTTTGAATATATTTTCTGTATATGTCACTGAAATAACATTTGGGACTTTCCTCAATATTTTACTCAAAAGTACAGTAACTTTTGTTTTTAAAAAAAGCTCTTTAAAGAGTGCAAGACTACTTGTTAGGTGTTGTTGGTGGTAATGCATGCATAGAAATTTTAGGCTGATTTATATGTGTGTGTATGTATGTGTATTTATAGATCTATAGATAAATTGTAATTTGTGTTGTTCCATACTTATATAAAACTAATGTACTATATGTCAATGAACTAATATACAATATATATGGGCTGTTTTTTCTTTTTTGGATTAGCATTTCATATATAGTATGCAGTGGTAGTCAAAATTATTTGAACACTAGTATTTTCACCAGCTAAAAATGGTTTTAAGTCAGTTATTTCTATCTTTTGCTGTAGTGTGTCAGTAGGAAATATCAGTTTACATTTCCAAACATTAATTTTGCCATTAATTGTAATAATCCAGTGAGATTTTTTTGTTTTACAGCAGACTCCATGGAAGGCTGCGCAAGCGATTTTTGAAAGTCAATAGCATGACTTCAGCATCACTTTTGACAATGAAAACTGCTGCAAAATATCATTTATTAAATCTGTAACAAGACACAGCCTTTGTAGCTGAGATAGAAGATTGTATTTATTTGAAACTAAATGATGTATTGGTTTAATTTTCAATAGTATGCGTTCTAGTTCTGTGGCTAAAACCACCATCAAAATGTTCTACTAGGAACCAGTAACAAGACACACCTTTTAGATTTGAGAAAGAACACTGCATGCATTTTAAATTAATTTATTAACAGATTTGAATTTAGTTCAATAGCATGTATCCTGAATTACAAATGAGAGTAAAACCTTCACCGAAATGTTCTTTTATGCCCAGGTAAGAAGACACACTTTTTGAAGTTGAAATAGAAGACTTTATTGATTTGAAATGAATGTATACGTTTGAATGTCAAACTCAGTCAAAACAACTACAGTATCTTCCTCTAGGGGTCAGTAGTACTGGAGACTCTTTGGAAGGCTTTGCATGACTTCTGCATCACTTTTGACAATGAAAACTACTGCACAATGTTCCATAAGAAATCTGTAACAAGACACAGCCTTTGTAGCTGAGATAGAAGATTGTATTTATTTGAAACTAAATTATGTATTGGTTTCATTTTCAATAGTATGTGTTCTATTATAGTTCTGTGGCTAAAACCACCATCAAAATGTTCTTCTAGAAACCAGTAACAAGACACACTCTTTGAAGTTGAGATGGAATACTGTATGTTTTAAAAATGAGTGTGTTAACGGATTCAAATTTAATTCAATAGTATGCATCCTGATTTACATATGATCGTAAAAGATGGCTGTAAATATTGTTCTTTGTACAAGTAACAAGACACACCCATTTAAAGGAACACTCCGACTTTTTGGGACTTTAGCTTATTCACAGTATCCCCCAGAGTTAGATAAGTCCATACATACCTTTTTCATTTCTGTGCGTTCTGTAAGTGTTATTTGACGCACCCACCGCTAGCCTAGCTTAGCACAAAGACTGGATGTAAATGGATAATGGTAGCATAGTAATCCCAATAAGTGACAAAATAATGCAAACATTTTCCTATTTACATGTTGTGATCTGTATAGTCACAGCGTGTACAAATAACAAGGCTATATGAGACAGAGATAATTTTTAATCGTATAAATACTGGGAACTATATTCTCACTAGGCGTAGGAGCACAGCTAACGTTACTTGGGCGGAGTGGCTACTTGGGCGGAGTGATTAGCGCAGCACACGAGACGCCCTGTTGATGGTTCCGTAAACAAAACAAACGTGACTAACTAGCTAGAGTTGACGTGTGCATATTTTGTGTATTGACACACTGTATGCAATGGTTATACTACAATTTCATTGAACTATGAATGATCATTATACCAAAATCACTTACTTGGTGGACAGCTGACCATTAGGTTCACTCGGCATGGGGCGTTTCTTCCAGTTGATCTTGTCACAATGGGAAAAAAAACGACAACTGCCAGGTGTATTAGGGCAGAGAAATCTTCTGTGGTAGTGACGCAAATATTTTGATTGTCATCAAGCCTTGACATTGATGGCAATACCCGGTCCCATTCATTACAACAAAGGCACTCGGTTTCTGTCAGCATAGGTTGGCATGTTCCACATTTACACCACCAGTCCGTGTTCGTTCTGATTCTGCCTTCAACATCAATCTGTTCGGCATCTTGTCTTACAGCTTCCAAAGTTTGTAACTCCTCGTCTGTGTATTCTGGCTCAAAACTATATGGTTCTGGATCTTGGTTTGATACACAGTAAAATTCCTCTGAGTCCGACAATTCCTCAAAGTCTGCCATGATCACGAGTCACGTCTAGCTAGTTAGTCACGTTTGTTTTGTTTACGGAACCATCAACAGGGCGTCTCGTGTGCTGCGCTAATCACTCCGCCCAAGTAGCCACTCCGCCCAAGTAACGTAAGCTGTGCTCCTACGCCTAGTGAGAATATAGTTCCCAGTATTTATACGATTAAAAATGGTCTCTGTCTCACATAGCCTTGTTATTTGTACACGCTGTGACTATACAGATCACAACATGTAAATAGGAAAATGTTTGCATTATTTTGTCACTTATTGGGATTACTATGCTACCATTATCCATTTACATCCAGTCTTTGTGCTAAGCTAGGCTAGCGGTGGGTGCGTCAAATAACACTTACAGAACGCACAGAAATGAAAAAGGTATGTATGGACTTATCTAACTCTGGGGGATACTGTGAATAAGCTAAAGTCCCAAAAAGTCGGAGTGTTCCTTTAAGTTTACATATCAAACTGTATGCATTCTGAATTAATTAATTTAAACTTCTGAATGTCAAACTTGGTCAAGACAAGTGCAATATGTTCCTCTAGGGGGCGATAAACTGCACAATTTTTGTAATGCTTTGCAAGCTTTTTCTCAATCGGTACATTTCAATAACTTTTGTTGTGCTACAGTTATGTGAATAAAACCAACAGCTAAATGTTCTTTTATGAACAAATAATAAGACACACCCATTTGATTTGAGATTTATTATTTATACATTTCACAAGTTTAGATGGAATAACTGTGCTTTTTTCTCTTCGTTTTGCACTTTGCAGATGGTCCCTATCCTGCACTTTTACATTATAAGGTCTGTCAGTTATAATTCCTTAAGGCAGATTAAAACCAATAAAACACAATGTGTGTTCTCTTCTACATCTGAAAACAATTACAACACAGTATGTTTCTTGTCATTGTGCTAAATCGTTAAAGAATTATTGAAGATTTCCGAGGCTGAATCTCTGACAAAATGTCAAACGTCAAACCAACTTTATATCGGTCACATACATGTACTCCACTGGCCCCACGCAAAACACAGAATATATTTAATGATATACACTAACAACTCGTTTGAGCAACCACATCATTTCACTGTCTTACTTGATAACTCTCTGTTCGAGGCAAATCTTTGTATCCTTCTATATTAATGGGGGGATAAGTTCTCTTTTACACTTCACCTAGAGAACCACATGAGACATGCAGTGGAGCTTGTGAGAGCATGTCTTTAGATATTGATTGGTTTTTGTGTTTTTAAATCATATATGCATGTATATGTATGTTGTATAATCTAAATATGTATGTGAATCTCAGAGAACGACAAGATGAGCTGTAGTTTCTTGGGAACCACTAAAGTGATGAGAATATTGTTGTTATTTATCTATGTGTGTTTTGTAACTAGCTGTGTACACTCTACAGTTTTGTTAACTATTTTTTTCTACAATCCTACAGGTTACTTCATCTTAAAATGCAACCAAACACACTGTAGCTGCATTTCCGACACCACCACCCCCAGCTACTTCTGTTTCAAAGCCTCCAGTCTCTGATCCTGGCACCTTTGCACCCCCCCCCCCATCCCACTCCCTCGAATTAGAAAGAAGAGAGAGACAGTCATGTGTCCTCATTGTGGACTGACACTTAACAGGAGAAATGTAAAGCTGCATATTCTGAGACAACATACACCCCCCAAAAAAATGGACCACCAGAACCACCTTAAGTCACAGTGTGTGGATTATACAAATGGTGTATATGCGGTAGCCAAATCATTTTCAACACCCAGCACTCCGATCCATGTCATCAAAAACACGTGGGGCTCTGAACATAGGACATCATGTGAACTGGACATCTGCAGAATCAACACAGAATTTAATGAACGGTCAAACATCCGTTCCTATGAATGTCATCACCTTCAGTCGCTTGCATTCTGCCCACCAGCTGAAATGGATATTCCCTTACTGACAGAGCAAGTTTTACAGACCATGGTCGACGACCTTTGGTTTGGCGAGGACAAGAAGGAGAGATGTTTGGCACAGCAGAGAAAGGCAGTTAATGCAGGAGCCCCTCTCTCCTGCCTAGTGACGGTTTGTGGACCCAGCTACAAAAAGTACACTTCTGTGTTTGACCCCACCATTTCATACTACAGCAGGCTTGGTCGCCTCATAGTTACATATGATGCCAAAACCATTTCTTGGCATTGTCCTTGTGCCAGACCAAGGCGGTCATGCCTTCACAAATATGTTGCAAAGTGGCACCTGTTTGAAGTTGATCGGGAACTCTCCTGGAAAACCAGAAGTGTGGAGGAGGACAGCATCACACAACATTTTCCCACCGATGTGGAAGGTTTTGAGGAAGAGGAAGGAATCCGATACCCACCTGAAGGCCAGAATCTATCTCAAATGGAAAAAAAACTGCCTGCTGTGATTCCCTCCGATGTGGTAAACACAAGTAATTTTCCTCTGAGCTCCACACCATCTGAAGCCTTCTGCACTGAATGTTCCGAGGTCACTCCACTGAGCGACCCAGTGATTATCAGTTCAAAAGCCAGAAACGTGACGATGACCAGTGTCATAGAAGGTTTGTTGCATTTTCTTTACATACGTGATTAATTCAACATTTAAATGTACATTCTAAATGTAATGTGAAATGTTGATGGCCATGATTGTCAGGGTCTTCCTTTCCATTTGTAGGCGTATTAAAATGTCCACTCCACGCACTCATTTTAGTGTTGTTCATTGTGGAGGGTTGTGCTTTACAGCAGTAATAGAAAATGTTTAACCTCTTTACTGGCACTTGTTTTTGGCAGGAATTTCAATGTACAGCAAAGAGTGCTACAGATGTGGCATGGTGTATCGGTATCAGGAGTGGAGTGATGGGATTCATAATTTTGATGATCACGTACTTTTATCGATACACTTGTGCCATTTTCTGTGCAACAGTCTCCAGGTAAGAACCATGTTGGTTTAAATGTGTTGTATAAAACAACAACAGATAATTATTGCATGAATATGTATTGTAAAGTCTTAAACTGTGATGCCTCTCTTTCGCAGGCTCACCAGGCTGTGGGCAGTGCAGTTGAGGTCTTGGAGAGGATCTCAGGTAAAGCCTTCCCTTCAAAAAAAAAAAAGGATCCTGCAGGCCTACTTAAGCTTTGAGGCACTGTCCGACCACACCTACACATTCTCATGTGTAACCTGTGGTTATCATCCAGTGTCTATAGTTATGGACCTTCATAAGAAGGGTGTTTTTAGTATGCCTGGTAAGTCCACATGTTTATTTATTTATTTTATATATTTTTTTTAACTCTTATATTACTTAATGTGCACACCATGTCCAGCTTGGGTAAAACTTGTGTGTGGTAATGTCTAGTGTTTTTTTTTTTCTTTTTTTTCTTCCCCAGTTAGCAGCATTGAGGAACCACCAGAGGATTTTGATGGGCATGTGAAGGCTGAAAACCTCTGGGAGCTGGTTTCTCTGGAAATTATCAGCCGTGGGTCAGTTCCAAGTGAGTATGTTTCATACAATGACTACAATGTTAGAGTTGGGATTGTATCATTAGCTTTCTTTAAAATGGATTAAAATTTTCTTTGAAATGGATTCTTCTACATTCAAACTACCCAGACATACTAAATGTTTCCTCCTAGAATGTTAAGCAGTAACAAAACTTTGGAGAGGCCACAATATTGAATGTTTAGAAATGTCTTGAATGCTTTGAATGGTTGGAAATACTAAAAAGATGCTCTACAAATGGTCCATTTACCTAACCTTTGAGTCTGTCTTTAGGTTGTCAGAGTCCACCATCACCAAACAGCCAGCTAGTACGGAAACTGTGATGGCTGAAGATGACAGTGATGAGGTAGGAAGAAGAGCGAAGAGGAACTGAAGAGGAAGTACATAAGGGACATTGGTGTAGCATGGTGCTGGGTTCAGAGCCACCGTGAGCTGTTCCATGGAGAGGTAACAGAGCCTGAATTTCTGCAGATGGAGGAAGAAAAACAGTCTAATATATGATTTATAATATATGATTTTTAAGGTTTTTTGCTGCACAATCAGTTCAAGTGTCTGTAATTTCACTGATTGTTTAATTAATAATCTACAGGGACACTTTATTAACAAGGAGGCAAAAGATCAAATAAAGCTTGCTCACTTCCATGTTTCTAAAAAAACATGCTGACAGAGAAAAAACTATAATGGAAAATAATTAAAGTAGTAGTATGGAAAGTATAATAATATCAAATGAATTAAGCACACTTTAATTCATCAGCGCAAAGTTTTTCACTGTAATACATGAAGAGTGTCCAGCAGAGGGCTCTAGTGCTCTTCATCTGGACTTTTATTTTGTAAATGTTTCCTGAGTCACTTTGCACCTGTGTCTGTTATAACACTCCGTCTGATATTAATCGTAGAATTAATCATACTGTAATCTTGAGCTTAGTTTGCTTTGCATTTGTCTGTTTAAAGCACAGACTTCTGTGTCTAAATTAAAATTAATATCTAAATAAATAAAAATTAAGACATACTAAATTGTAATTATGAGATTGACATTGACATGACAGGATGGAATTGTGATTAAAAAAAAATCATGACAAAAACAAAGTTGTATTTCTGTATGTTACATAAAGTCAACTGACATAAAACATCAACATCTAAACCTCTGTTAATTCTCAATAAAAGCTCTTCCTCACTCCTTTCTTAAAAATAGTGTTGAGAGACTGACTGACTTTTTTGTGAAAAATAAAAATAAAAAATAAAATAAAGATCTGAAATAGACTTGCAAACAGAGAAGGATGTAGCTCCATGATGATGATCAATGATGAATCTTCATTTTTGGGTGAATTATTCCTTAAAGTAGTACACTGTATACAGCTGCATTAAATCCACTCATATACTCCTAACTGTGCACATAATCTGCTGAAGAATAACTGCAGCACAGCTTAAGTGCAGTTTGAGTACATTCACAATCATAATACAGTGAACTGCTGTACTTCTGGGGTATTATAGCTGAAGCTTATTTCAAGACAAGTTCATCTCAATGCAGCACAACTTTAGATCAGCTCAGATAACAGAACCACAGCTGCACTTACTGAAACTCTTCAAACTCAACTCTACAGCAGCTGATAGCAGCTAGAATTATAGTTCTCATTCACTTTCTCTAATATTTGCCAGTTAATGTTTACTTTGAAACATAAACATTTCAAGCCCAATGTTCAGATATTTATTTCCCTCTACTTTCACTTTGGTGTTTAGCTCTGCTCATGTGAAGGATCCTTTAGTGGTGCAGAGCAGCATCACATCCTCAAGTGAGACCCAGACCAGCTGCTTTAGCTGAACACTCAGTATAAATCATGATTAAACTTAACATGGGAACTAGATATCAGAACCATTTCATGTGGCTTAATGATGAACATAACAGCTCAAAGCTGATATTCAGCTCTCTGTTACATGACAAACATAATCACTGTCTCATAACAGCCAATCAGCATTCATTTACTCATCTATTTCTCATAAAGAATCGACTAACAATGACTTCACATTCATAAACTCTCTGAACACATCCTTTCACAAACAGAGACGGTCAGTAATACTCAGTAAATATGAGATCAATTCACTGACAGCTGAGTTTGCTGTAAAATGTAAATCAAATATTTCTCCCACCCATAAGACCAAACATTGCTTTTATGATTAAAAACACATTGTGCTACTGTGTAAGGCTTAAAAATGAAAACCAAACGCACATAAACACTTAAACCTGAACGGGTGTATGTAAGAGTTACAGAAGACAGAAAGAACAAAATTCAGCAGAGATAACACACAAATAACTCATATACAAAGACATCATTACACATACAGAACTATTTACAAAACAACATCAGTGAATAAAACAACAAAACAATTGAGGTTTGTATTTTGTTTTATGTTTCTTTGTACCCAATAAAACTGCAGTGACTTCTGTTTTCTTTTTCTTTTCTTTTTGTTCTCTTTTTTTTTTTTTTTTTTTTTTTTTTTTTACTGAGGGAAATTTCAAAACACCTGATTAGTAATTGTATCAATACATAGCATATGTGGCTATGTAGTACACTCTAAAAAATGCTGGGTTAAATATAACCCAGCGCTGGGTTAAAAAAGGGACAAACCTTTGGGTTGGATTGTTTGGGTTGTTTTGACCCAGCGGTTGGCAGAGGTGTATAGCCCAGGGGTCAGAAAGTAAAAGTCTTGCCATATGTTACTTCCACCCATGAACTCAGCAAGCTGATTTCACCAGAGGAGGAATCAAGGCATTCCTTCCAAGTCACAAACAAGTCTCAAGTTAAATCCCGAGTCCTCAAAGAGTTAAAGTTAATGAGATAATTAAGTGACTAATTAAATGATGATTGTGCATTAGTGAAGAACATCTGCTGTTAACGAGCAGTGTTGTTAAAAACAACACAAATGCCATTGTTTGTTTTAAATCGTATGATTGAACATTTCAAAATTAAATGTCCATGCATGTAAATGACATTTAACTCACCAAATACAGACTGAGCTGTAGATCCTGTAAATATGGTACAAAAAAAGTGAATAATAATATGTGTGATGTTTCCTGGAAATGAAGAAAGTGACAAAGCAGCTCAGTTCACACAAATGATAACTGCATTTAGATCTGGAAAGAAACTGATTTTTCTGTGCAAAATTAAATGACTGATGTATTTATTAATCTCAGCAACATTCATAAAGCAGTTAACCATGAGAAACTACTGAAATCACAAACAGTTGAGCTGTATGAAGCTTATATAAATCAAAGAAGTATTGTGTTGTTTCTTTGCACTCTGTTCATCATAATCTGCTCTTACCAAAATTATCATTGTCCTAACACCCACTGTTTTTGGCTTGCAGTGCTAACGTTAAAATATAGAGTGTGAAATAATAACATAATGAGTTAAAATAATGAATGTTCTCATCATTTTGTGGACAAAATCCCCGATCAGGAGCTGTATGTGGGATATTAGCGCTCATCTGTTTTCAGTGCAGCTCATTCCGAGCCGCTTCATGTCATCCACACACTCATTAAAATATGAAACAGTCCAGTGATCTGATCTTAATCGATAGTTTCTGTCCTTGTTGTAGAATGAGTGATATCTGCTGTTACAGCTGTTAATGATTTCCAGTAAATAGTTGTTTTTCTCGATGCACTCGTCCACAGGTTTTCCCTTCAGCAGATCAGCGTGAGTGACCGATAGTCAGACGCAGAGCTTCTTCTCCAAAGTTCTCCTGAAACCATTTCACTGTGTCTCTCTCCTCTTCTGTGAATCTCACACCCAGTTTGAGCACTAGCAGAAACACATGAGGACCAGGAGAGGACAAAACTACACACTTTTCTATTTCAGCCTTCAGTTGCTGTTTTTTCACAGCTGTGTTTAATAGAAGTGTCAGTTTTAGAGACTGTCTTTCCACACCACTCCTTGTTTCTCACATGAGTTAATGTCATTCTAGTGATTATCTCTAGTTGCAGCTAAAGTTAAAAAGCCTAAAAATACAACTTTGATACAAAAGCACAGCTGTCACTGCTTGTTTTAAATCTTATGATTTAACATTTTAAAATTAAATGTCCATGCATGTAAATGACATTTAACTCACCAAATACAGACTGAGCTGTAGATCCTGTAAATATAGTACAAAAGAGTAAATAAAAATCTGTGTGATGTTTCCTGAAAATGAAGAAAGTGACAAAGCAGCTGAAATGATAACTGCATTTAGATCTGGAAGGAAACTTTGTTCTGTGCAAAGTGAGTCTCTGCTGAAATGATGACTGATGTATTGATTCATCTCAGCAGTTAACCATAAGAGACTATTGAGATCACAAACAGCTGATCGTCTCTGCAGCACAAGATCAAGATGAAAACCTTCATCATTCAGCTTCTTCAACGAGTCTCAGTCATTATATCTGTCACATTACAAATGAACCTTGACAGACAAAAACAGCATATCACATATCCACAAGTGCTCCTCTCAATCACAAACACACATTCAGGATGTTTGGTCGAGTCTTTGCATCCAGACTGCAGGAAAAATATAAAATGTGTTTTTTTAAAGAAGAAAGTGCACAATTTTATGCATATTTTATCACAAATTGAGCTATAAAACACATCTAATGATCATTAAAAAAATAAAATAATAATAAAAAAACATTTAAAACAGCATTTAAGACATGTTTCTGAGGCTGTCACTGGATTCTTTCAGCCAGAGAAGAGACTGGGGCAGATGCGTGACATGAGAGAAATTATAGAGGTTATATTTGTAGCAGCTCTATTTTATATTTACATGTATAATCATACATTTCCATTAAGCAACACCAAAACAAACACCAGTCATTCATCCTCAGGAACATAGACATTTGATTAATATATTAATATTTGCATAGCATGCTATCAGATGTTTGAATGTCAAAGTTGTGGCTGCTCAGCAGGTCACTGTATGGAAATATATGTCCATCGAGGAAATCATGTGCAAATCACTGATCTTCAGGTTTAGATGAGGTAAGAAAACTGCCAAAGGTCGAATATATTGGAATTGATGCTCATCTGTCCTGATGGGTGGTGTTGTATCTCCATCTCTCCTCCATGTCTCTCTTCTTTCTCTCACTTTCAGTTCTGAACACAAAGTGGTTTTTATAAGAAAACAGTACACTGAACCATTCTTACACTTGCATTGGAAATGTAAGGCATTCTTTCACATATATTATATAAGCTGTATAATATTCCAGTGTCTAATGCACAGAAATGTCCTTAACTCAAACTGCTCTGACAATAACTCAGCTAATAAAAGACAAGAAGAGTTTACTGTAGGAGAAAATACAACAGGAGAGAATAGTGTACTGAAACATCTACTTATTAAAAAAAAAAGAAAAAAAAATGAAGAAATATAATATACATTTTAAAATATTAACTACTGTACTGTATTTTGCTTATTTAAAGTTGCATAATGTTATTGGGATGCCATCCAAAACACTTTATAAGGTCTGTAAACTTTATCCATTATCAACTAGCACACATCCAGCATTTCTTTTGCAGAACATATCATAACTGACTCATCTTAAACATATATAAATCATATCTACTCATCATATCTTACTCAACATATTACATGAGGTTAAATGAGTTAAAACAGCATGTTCGTTTACATTTACATGTATATTTACATTTACATTCAGTCAGCAGTTTTTATCCAAAAGCCCTAACAAAAGAGGAAAAAAGCAAACCCCAGCAATTAATTAAAAAGGAAAATGAAAATTTTAAGTCCTGTGGTACGATGTTACAGAAATGAAAATGACTGCATATACAGAACTGTACAAAAATACACACATGCTTCACTTTTAACTTCTGCACAATACTGTATTATTATTATTATTATTATTATTATTATTATTATTATTATTATTATCATTATTATTATTATTATTTCCTTTACCTCAATTTATTTAGCAAAATAATAGTTTAGCTCAAATTTGCTCTGGAATAAGCTGTTATAAAGGTTATTCAGTTGTGGTTAGTTATTTAACTTTCATTAAGTAATATTTGCATATATTTGCTAAGCATGCTCACCTATCAAAGGCAGCTGTAAGACAAATAATTATACAATAACTACACAGAAAATATTGTTTGACTATCACCTCCTAAATTTCATAGTCTTTCCATTGCAGTCCATCATGTCTCATGCCAAGGAACAAACTCAACATTCTTCTGAGTGAAAGTCGTGACATTTGCCAAGTATAGTAACCCATACTCGGAATTGGTGCTCTGCATTTAACCCATCCAAGTGCACACACACAGCAGTGAGAAGTGAACACACACCCAGAGCAGTGGGCAGCTATATATCCAGCGCCCGGGGAGCAACTGGGGGTTCAGTGCCTTGCTCAAGGACACTTCAGTCATGGATATTGAGGGTGGAAGAGAGCGCTGTTCATTCACTCCCTCCCACACAGCAAAAAATCCAGAGTGAAATTAACTCTGCTGGGAGTACATGTGAGACCACACTCAAGAGTGTGAAAGTGTTAAAATAGGAGTGTTAAATTAACACTGAAGCGGAGTTAAAGTTAATGAGATAATTAAGTGATTAATTGAGTGATGATTGACCATTATTGACGAAACCTGATGTTAACAAGCAGAATCAACAAAGACAAAAATCACAATTTTTTTATGTCACCATTATAGTGGTCAGTGTTTGCTTTAGTTGGGCTCTTGACCCTTACGTTTTTAAAATTT
This sequence comes from allo-octoploid hybrid of Carassius auratus x Cyprinus carpio, assembly GCA_024542945.1. Taxonomy (NCBI): domain Eukaryota; kingdom Metazoa; phylum Chordata; class Actinopteri; order Cypriniformes; species allo-octoploid hybrid of Carassius auratus x Cyprinus carpio. Next base: position 277,819 of record CM044988.1, read on the forward strand.
GATTTGGTTTGGCTGTTATAACTCAGTTGTAATAGAGAGACGAGCAAAAATAAAAACATAATTATGTGATATTAGTTATGTTTTTGCATAATAATTATTTGACCTGAGTCACCGAACTTATTTAAAGCCTAAAACATTAGGTCTGAACATTAGAAAACAAACTACTAAAAGTAGCTTTGAAAACAAAAATAGAATAGTAAAAATAAAGGAAATTACTAAGACAATTCAGGTAATAATTTATTCATGGCATAGTGCATCATGGGAGCCATGGATGAATTTTGATAGGTGGCACCCAGAATGCACTGCAACACAAGTCTCCTGCAACATGCTTTTTTGATTGTCACCGTCGTTGAGGTTCACAGGTTGATTCTTGATGTTCGCATGTCTAAATGAAAAACTCTTTTGAAAGATTTTTGAACAAACAACTTTTAAGAAATTCCACAGATTGTATTTAAAATGCCGGCAATCCTATGCTGAAGAATCATTCGCCTGCAATAATCAACAATGAAAGTTTAATTCAGTGATTCAGGAAAACCAATATTTTTTGTTTGCCCGTCTGTTTTATAACTCCATTACAACAGCCAAACAAAATCTGACTTTAAAATATTAAGGGTCAAGAGCCCAACTAAAGCAAACATTGGCCACTATAATGGTGACATTAAAATAGTGATTTTTGTCTTTGTTGATTCTGCTTGTTAACATCAGGTTTCGTCAATAATGGTTAATCATCACTCAGTTAATCACTTAATTATCTCATTAACTTTAACTCTGATTCAGTGTTAATTTAACACTCCTATTTTAACACTTTCACACTCTTGAGTGTGGTCTCACATGTACTCCCAGCAAAGTTAATTTCACTCTGGATTTTTTGCTGTGTATATATATATATATATATATATATATATATATATATATATATATATATATATATATATATATATATATATATATATTTATATATATATACTGTGTGTGTATATAACAAAAAAAATGCATCCTAGCAATTATATATATAAACATATATATATATATATATATATATATATATATAAACATATACACAGAAACATGAAAAAAAAATGAATGAAAATCATTAATATTAACATTTATAAACATTAATAAACGATTTATAATAATTTATGAAGAATACAAACGTTTATGTACAAAAATCAAGTATTTATAAACTAAAACATTTTAATTAGTTAAAATAATCAAAAGTATAAAGTAAACGTGTGTACGACAGCTTCTTTACATGCATTTTGACTGCTCGCAGCACCCGTACCGTAAGTGCATGATAACAAGCGCAAGACAAAAAAAAAAGTGCGGCTGGCTTGACCGCAGTGAGGCCGGGGAGTGCTCTCGCGCAGAAAGACGAAGCAGGAAATTCCTAATATGGACAAAAGCGTCCAGCTATTGCTGTATGAAAACAGTTGTTTTCACAGAAAAACAGAAACTTTTGGAAACACGAAGACATTAAACGTAACGATTGCGACAATATATGGTTTTTCAAGTCATCTCCAGCAGGTGATAAATAAAGTATATGAACAATGCAGTGCTAAATGGCATAGCATTTATTACAGAATAGAAACTATTCTGCCTTATTATGTGATTAAAAAAAGTGTTTGTAGTATATAAACAAATCATTATTATTGGTTATTGTCCAGCAGTTATAGATTTCTAAGCCAATTAAAAGCTAGAAATTAGAGAAAAAATTAACTTGCATATAGTATCCACTACCAGTCAAAAGTTTTTGAACAGTAAGCTTGTTAATGTTTTTTTAAAGAAGTCTCTTCTGTTCTCCAAGCCTGCATTTATTTGATCCAAAGTACAGCAAAACAGTAAAATTGTAAAATATTTTTACTAGCCTATTTAAAATAACTGTTTTCTATTTGAATATATTTTCAAAATGTCATTTATTGAGATTTCAATTTTTTAGCATCATTACTCCAGCCACACGATCCTTCAGAATCATTCTGATATTCTGATTTGCTGATCAAAAAACACTTATGACGTTGTTGAAAACAGCAGAGTAGATTTTTTCAGGTTTCTTTGATGAATAGAAAGTTCAGAAGAACAGCATTAATCTGAAATAGACATCTTTTGTAAAATTATGAATTTATCATCACTTTTGATCAATTTAAAGCATCCTTGCTAAATAAAAGTATTAATTTCTATAATTTCTTTTCCAAAAAATAAAAATTATGCTGACGCTTTTGAATGATATAGTGTATAAAGTTGCAAAAGCTTTTTATTTCACATAAATGCTGATCTTTGGATCCTTCTATTCATCAAAGAATCCTGAAAAAAATGTACTCATCTGTTTTAAATATTGATAATCAGCAAATCAGCATATTAGAATGATTTCTGAAGGATATGATACTAAAGACTGGAGGAATGATGCTGAAAATTCACCTTTGATCACAGGAATAAATTACATTTTAAAATATATTCAAATAGAAAACAGTTATTTTAAATAGTAAAGAATTCTTCATTATTTCAATTTTACTGTTTTGCCGTACTTTGGATCAAATAAATGCAGGCTTGGTGAACAGAAGAGACTTACTGTTCAAAAACTGCTGACTGGTAGTTTATATAGATTACAGAAAAGTTATATTGTAATGTTTTATATATATATATATATATATATAATTTCGGTCCCCCTCACTTCTGAAAAGATGGCTACGCCTCTGCCTCGCGGTCTTGCTCTGGGTCCACACTTTAGTGACATAATGCCGCTTTGACTGTCAGGTTGAAGTCTGCTGTGGGCTCGGCAGAAGTGCGCATCGAGGGCGCATAGCAGCCGCAAAGGGGGCCCTCACAAGCACCCTTCTGAAAGCTAAAATGACAAATGGGACACCCTGTGGCAGGGATCCTCAAATCTGGCCAACGAGATCCACTTTCCTGCAGAGTTTAGCTCTAACCCTAATCAAACCCACCTAAGCATGCTAATCAGTGTCTTCAGGATCATTACAAAACCAAAGGTAGGTGAGTTTGATCAGGGTTGGAGCTAAACTCTGAAGTGCACTGGCCCTCCAGGGCAAGATTTTAGGAACCATGCCCTATGGTTTCATGGACTCATGGACACGCTGCAACCATTTTGGGTCCACAAGACCGCAAGTGCACATGTAGTGTGCAGTTTGGGGCAGGGCCTAAGTAGGATGGTTGGTCAGTGTAGCATTTCTCCTGCCCCTCTTCCATTGATTGGACGGCTGGATAAAAAGAGACAGAGACCTCTAAAAACACATTGTGCTATGTGTATAGCCTGTTATAAGGCTTAAAAATGAAAACCAAATGCACATAAACACATAAACCTGAAAGGGCGTATGTAGGAATTACAGAAGACAGTTCAAACAAAAGACAGCTGAGTTAACAGCTATATTGTATAAATCATATACAAAAACATCATTAAACATACAAAACTATTTGCAAAACAACATCAGTGAATAAAAAAAAGAATAATAATTTGAGGTTTGTATTGTGTTGTATGTTTCTTTGAACCCAATAAAACTGCAGTGACTTCTGTTTTCTCTTTTTTTAACTGATGAAAATTTCAAAACACCTGATTATTAGTTTTATAAATACATAGCATATGTGGCTATGCAGTACACTCTAAAAAATGCTGGGTTAAAAAGGGACAAACCCGGCTATTGGGTTGTTTTGACCCAGCGGTTGGCAGAGGTGTATAGCCCAGGGGTCAGAAAGTAAAAGTCTTGCCATATGTTTATTCCACCCATGAACTCAGCAGCTGATTTCACCAGAGGAGGAATCAAGGCATTCCTTTCAAGTCACAAACAAGTCTCAAGTCAAATCTCAAGTCCTCAAAGAGTTAAAGTTAATGAGATAATTAAGTGACTAATTAAATGATGATTGTGGATTAGTGATGAACAAATGCTGTTAACAAGCAGTGTTAAGACAACACAAATGTCACTGCTTGTTTTAAATCTTATGATTGATCATTTTAAAATTAAATGTCCATGCATGTAAATTACATTTAACTCAACAGATAGAGAAAAGAGTGGATAATAATCTGTGTGATGTTTCCTGAAAATGAAGAAAGTGACAAAGCAGCTCAGTTCACACAAATGATAACTGCATTTAGATCTGGAAAGAAACTGATTGTTTTAGCAGCTCTCTTTTATATTTACATAATCGAGCCCAGTCTCATGAAAATGTGAATAAATAGTACGCCAAATAAAACTGATACGCAAAAATGGACTTTGGTGTGTGGGGAAGACGTGGCCTAATGGTTAGAGAGTTTGACTCCTAACCCTAAGGTTGTGGGTTCGAGTCTCAGGCCGACAATACCACAACTGAGGTGCCCTTGGGCAAGGCACCGAATCCCCAACTGCTCCCCCGGTGCCGCAGCATGAACGCCTGCCCACTGCTCCGTGTGTGTGTGTGTGTGTGTGTGTGCGTGCGTGCGTGCGTGCGTGCGTGCGTGCGTACGTACGTACTTTGGATGGGTTAAATGCAGAGCACGAATTCTGAGTACGGGTCACCATACTTGGCTGTATGTCACGTCACTTCACTGTCACTTTCATATGACATGCATATAATACGCAGTTTTTTGTGTGCATATGATATGGAATTTATAGGCGTACATTTGATATGCAATTTCACGTACATATGATACACATCTACCCAACAACCCTAAACCTACCCATAGTCCATTTTTGCGTGTCAATACCACGAGTTTTCAGGTTTTGTTTGCCGTACTATTTATATGCACTTTCATGAGATCATGTTTGTATAATCATACATTTCCATTACGCAACACCAGAACAAACACCAGTAATTCATCCTCAGGAACATAAACATTTGATTAATAAATTAAATATTTGCATAGCAAATGTCAACGTTTTGACTGCTCAGCAGGTCACTGCATGGAAATATATGGCCACTTGAGGAAATCATGTGCAAATCACTGATCTTCAGGTTAAGATCAGGTGAGGACACTGCCAAAGGACAAATATATTTGAATTGATGCTCATCTGTCCTGATGTGTGGTGGTGTATCTCCATCTCTCCTCCATGTCTCTCTTCTTTCTCTCACTTTCAGTTCTGAACACAAAGTGGTTTTTGATAAGAAATCAGTACACTGAACCATTCTTAGACTAGCATTTTTTCAAATATATTATATAAAGCTGTATGATGTTCCAGTGTCTAATGGACAAAAATGTATATAATAAAACTGACAATAACTCATCTAATAAAATACAAGAAGAGTTTAGGAGAAAATACAATAGAACAGAATAGCCCAGTGAAACACTTACTTTAAAGAAAGAAAGAAAGAAAGAAAGAAAAATATAAACTTTAAAATATAACCCACTGTACTATATTTAGCTTATTTAAAGTTGTATAATATTATTGGGATGCCATCCAATACTTTATAAGGTCTGTGAAACTTAATCCATTATCAACTAGCACACATCCTGCATTTTCATGACTCATCTAAAACAAAACATATCTTACTCAACACAATTTATGGAGCACTGTAAAACCCGACAAGTAACTTAATTCAAACCGTTTGAGTAAACAGATATCCTTAAAAACCTGACAAGTTAGGTTTACTCAAACCGTTTGAGGAAACCGATTGCCTTAAACCTTTTAAGTTTAAAACTAATAGTTGTGAGTACTCTGAACTTAATTCAGTTGAGTTCACTGAAAGAAGATATACATTGCAATTAAATAATTAAATGATTAATTGAGGGATAATTGTGAATTAGTGATGAACAGCTGCTGTTAACAAACAGAATTACTGAAGAAAAGAGAAACACAAGAACTACAACTGACTTCAGACACAGCCTTAGATAAAATAAACTGAAATAAAATACATTAAATCTCTCAAGATCTGATTAAACAACCCCACAAACAGCATCACCAGCTCCACTTATTAATAACCAGACTGACTTTATTTCTGTCAGACGTCTACAGAAGATCTGATTGAGAATTAACTAAGGTTTAGATGTTGATTTATTGTTTTCATTTAAAGTAACCATGTTAGAGATCAGTGTTTGCTTTAGTTGGGCTCTTGACCCTTGATTTCTGTCTTAGTTTTTTCTTTGGCTGTTGTAACCATTTGTTGTAACTCAAAAGCCCAGAGAAAATATCATCAGGTGTTATACACACACTCACACTCTTAGAAGCTGCTTTTATCCAAAGCAACTTACAGTGTATTCAGGTTAGCATTTTTTATCTAACATGTATCTAGATGTTGGTTGTTATACTGTATATTGGTGATGATAATCATCAATCATTGAACTGTTTGGAGTCTAATCTCTGATGAAATAGGTGTTGTGTAATTAGTTGGATTGATTACAGTAAAAGTGATTCTAAGAGCCAGCGGTTCTGTGATAATCAGTTAATATAAATAACTTTCCAAACAGTTTGGTTTTCTGTGGTGTCACTTAGTCATACACAGACATCAATAATCAAAATATGAACCTCAACAATGGTGACCATAAAAAAAAAAAAAAAAAATTGCTAGCAGAGCATGCTGGGAGCCATGGATGAGTTTTGTACTACAATAGTACCCAGCATGCATTGCAGCATGTTTTTTTTTCGTCACCATTGTTGAGGTTCATATTCTAATTATTGATGTCTGTGTGTGACTAGTTACTGCCATAGAAGACTAAACTGTTTGGACAGTCTTTTATATTAACTGATTATAACACCACCACTGGCTCTTTAATTTTATTTACAATGGCTTTCATTGTAATCAACTGAACTAACTATAGAACACCTATTTAGTAAGATTTTGAACAGTTTCATAATTGATTATTGTCATCGCCAATATGCTGTACAACAACCAATACCTGATCATATTTTCCATAGGTTTTTCAGTTATAACAAACATGTTTCAAAAACACATGGCTACAACAACCAGAAAAAAAAAACTAAGACAGAAATCAAGGGTCAAGAGCCCAACTAAAGCAAACACTGATCTCTAACATGGTTACTTCAAATGAAACAATAAATCAACATCTAAACCTTAGTTAATTCTCAATAAGATCTTCTGTTGATGTCTGACAGAAATAAAGTCAGTCTGGTTATTAATAAGTGGAGCTGGTGATGCTGTTTGTTAACAGCAGCTGTTCATCACTAAAGCTCAATCAGCACTTAATTAATCACTTGATTACAAAATTGCAAAGTTTTAAAACTTTCATGGTTTAAGTAAAGGCAATCTGTTTACTCAAACGGTTTGAGTTACTGTGACTTGTCAGGTTTTACAGTGCAGAGATTCATACAGACCTTCTTACAAAAGCAATAATAGCCTGTAGTGTCATTTCCATGGAGATCTCACGCGTCATGCGGCGCGCCCTTACCTGTGCTTAGCAACAGGCGTCTGCTCTCCATTTACAATAATGCACTCTGGACATTTATCATTAAAATAATATTCCATTCACAGGTGATGAGCTCAAAGCAGAGAGAAAAAAATACATTCCGTCATTTTTCACGATTAAATCAAGCAATGTAAGTAATAAGTAAAGCTGTATTAACTATGCAAATGCTGCAAACATTTATGCAGACCTGCTTTGCTCCTTTTGGTCTGTATACAATAGTGTGAGAAATCTTGACGTCATCATCCAGAATCTTTAATAATATATAATGATCTTGGAGGTTTGATGTAAATAGATACAGTTTTAAACAAGTTTTAAGAGATATCATAATGCAAAATCTGCTTTTCGTCTTAAACTTGACTGTAAAGTATTTCATCCACACACTTGTTTGGCAAAACAGTGTTTCTGTGACTTCATATGAGGTCCGGTGTTTGAAATAAATGTATCTCACCTTGATGTCTAATGTCAGAGATGACACTCATCCGTCTTTGTGACACACCCTCCACAGTCTCTGGATCTATAAAAGCTGGAAGCAGATCAACACATCCTGACTGACATCATAATAGTTTGCTACAGAAGAAAGAAGACAACAGATGCCTCCAAAAAAACAAAGAAAGATGTCTGACTCTCCTGATGCAATGCAGAACAAAACATTCAATCAAACTGTTGAAAAATTAAGAACACTGTGTGAAGAAAATGAAGGTAAGAGAGGAAAGATGTCATGTGAGTTTGTACCTTTTGCCATTTTTTCAGCCAATCATATTCATTTGGTAAATATAAATTATGTTTAATCTTTCCAGCTCATTAAAATAATTTATTTATAAGACAAAGCACTCCTTTGGAATTCAATCTGACTTTATATATTGAAAATATAATTTAACACAATTGTGTTTTTGTGATGTCATTCCTAACATTTTTCTTTTCAACAATTTTCTCTCACTTTCCAAAATATGGATCTTGTGCTTGATTTAAAATAAAACCACAATAATGTACAACACTCTACACTCTTAGGCACAAAACTTTTCACAGTATTGTAGTTGCTGGTAGGTTAATTCAACACTGATGTGCTGGTGGATGTCTTTTATAAAACAGCATTTTTATATATGTATGTATGTAGGTATTTATTTATTTATTTGGTGTAAACTCTAAAATTAGATCAATCCAAAATTAATGTATAATGATATACATGTTGAAGATTTAGCCTACAGGGTGTAAAATCATTAAAGTAATTTCTGAATTTCTATTTCAATTTTCTTTTTTCAAGCTGTTTCCACACTTTTTTTCAGTGTAGTTAAGCCTCTCCTCTAAAGAGTATTTTAAGTTATATTCATGTATTATTTATAAATAGCTATTTCTAATAAAATGTCAAACAATTTACTTTGACAAAAATATCACATTGAGGAAGCTTGAATTATTTGAACTATTAAATAAACACTTGCAAATTAGTAGCTTCAGTGCATAACATACTGAAATCCTTAATGTTGCTATATTCAGTGGACTGTGCAGTTTGAAGAAAATATCAATCACTTAATCCAGCTGTGCTTTGAGATGTTACAGAAATGTAATTGATGGTTGTATACTTGGGTTTTCTTGTTGTTAAGTTGAAATAAAATATTTCTTACATTCATACATTCTTTCATATATACCACAGAGAAAAAAAAGAAGATCACTGGAGAGTTGCAAAAAATTGAAGAGAAATATTCATTGAAGCTTTCAACTGAAGTGAAGGTAAGCTCAATATAAATACAAGAAATAGAAGAAGTGAAAAATAAGCTAGTGGTTAGGTTGAGTCATCCTCTCTAATTAAAACAGTACATACACCCCTCTTCATGTCAAGGTATATATTCTACGGTTAAAATCGTTTCTCGGTGCAAATTTACCCAGATTAAAAGCACAATCAAGTAAATGCTATACCAAACCCAATATGGCACTGACCTGTATTGTGAAAAATAAATAAATAAATAAAAATCACACCTTATCTCAAATTTTCTAAGAAACAGTTTTCCTTTTGTTTCCTGTAGGTTGTTAATGACTCTATCCATGGTCACATTGAGCTGCACCCCCTGCTGGTGAAGATCATTGACACTCCTCAGTTTCAGAGACTGAGACACATTAAACAGCTGGGAGGAGCATACTGGGTCTTCCCCGGGGCCTCACATAACCGCTTTGAACACTCCATTGGGTAATGGATATTTACACACACTGTAAAACCCGACAAGTAACTTAACTCAAACCGTTTGAGTAAACAGATATTCTTAAAAACCTGACAAGTTAGGTTTACTCAAACCGTTTAAGGAAACCGATTGCCTTAAACCTTTTAAGTTTTAAAACTAACACACTGTAAAACCCGACAAGTAACGTAACTCAAACCTTTTGTGTAAACAGATATCCTTAAAAACCTGACAAGTTGGGTTTACTCAAACCATTTGAGGAAACCGATTGCCTTAAACCATTTAAGTTTTAAAACTTAATAGTTGTGAGTACTCTGAACTTAATTCAGTTGAGTTCACTGAAAGAAGATATACATTGCAATTAAATAATTAAGTGATTAATTGAGTGATAATTGAGCATTAGTGATGAACACCTGCTGTTAACAAACAGAATTACTGAAGAAAAGAGAGAAAGGAACTACAACTGACTTCAGACACAGCCTCACTAAAACCTGACAAGTTATGTTAACTCAAACCGTTTGAGGAAACCGATTGCCTTAAACCATTTAAGTTTTAAAACTAACAGTTATGAGTACTCTGAACTTAATTCAGTTGAGTTCACTGAAAGAAGATATACATTGCAATTAAATAATTAAGTGATTAATTGAGTGATAATTGTGAATTAGTGATGAACAGCTGCTGTTAACAAACAGAATTGCTGAAGAAAAGAGAAACACAAGAACTACAACTGACTTCAGACACAGCCTTAGATAAAATAAACTGAAATAAAATACATTAAATCTCTCAAGATCTGATTAAACAACCCCACAAACAGCATCACCAGCTCCACTTATTAATAACCAGACTGACTTTATTTCTGTCAGACGTCTACAGAAGATCTGATTGAGAATTAACTAAGGTTTAGATGTTGATTTATTGTTTTCATTTAAAGTAACCATGTTAGAGATCAGTGTTTGCTTTAGTTGGGCTCTTGACCCTTGATTTTTGTCTTAGTTTTTTCTTTGGCTGTTGTAACCATTTGTTGTAACTCAAAAGCCCAGAGAAAATAATCATCAGGTGTTATACACACACTCTCAGAAGCTGCTTTTATCCAAAGCAACTTACAATGCATTCAGGTTAGCATTTTTTTTTTTATCTAAGCTGTACCTAGATGTTGGTTGTTATACTGTATATTGGTGAAGATAATAATTGATTATTGAACTGTTTGGAGTCTAATCTCCGATGAAATAGGTGTTGTGTAATTAGCTGGATTGATTACAGTAAAAGTGATTCTAAGAGACAGTGGTTCTGTGATAATCAGTTAATATAAAAAACTTTCCAAACAGTTTGGTTTTCTCTGGTGTCACGTAATCACACACAGACATCAATAATCAGCATATGAACCTCAACAATGGTGACCATAAAAAAACAAACAAACAAACAAAAAAATGCAGCAGAGCATGCTGGGAGCCATGGATGAGTTTTGTACTACAATAGTACCCAGCATGCATTGCAGCATGTTTTTTTTTTTTTCGTAACCATTGTTGAGGTTCATATTCTGATTATTGATGTCTGTGTGTGACTAATTGACACCATAGAAGACCAAACTGTTTGGAAAATCCTTTATATTAACTGATTATGAAAGAACCACCGACTTTTTGAATGGCTTTCATTGTAATCAACTGAACTAACTATCGAACACTGATTTAGTAAGATTTTGGACTCTGAACAGCTCCATAACTGATGATTATCATCACCAATATGCTGTATAACAACCAATAGCTGATCATATTTTCTCTGGGTTTTTTGAGTTATAACAAACGTGTTTCAAAAACACATGGTTACAACGCCCAAAAAAATAAATAATCTAAGACAGAAATCAAGGGTCAAGAGCCCAACTAAAGCAAACACTGATCTCTAACATGGTTACTTCAAATGAAACAATAAATCAACATCTAAACCTTAGTTAATTCTCAATAAGATCTTCTGTAGACGTCTGACAGAAATAAAGTCAGTCTGGTTATTAATAAGTGGAGCTGGTGATGCTGTTTGTTAACAGCAGCTGTTCATCACTAAAGCTCAATCAGCACTTAATTAATCACTTGATAACATAATTGCAAAGTTTTAAAACTTACATGGTTTAAGTAAAGACAATCTGTTTACTCAAACTGTTTGAGTTACTGTGACTTGTCAGGTTTTACAGTGCACAATGTATTCAATGAATCATGATTAACTAACAAGAAACTCACAACTAACAAGATTAATGAATTAGTAAGTAATAGTGAGTTTCTTGTTAGTTACTAGTAGTTACTAGAGTGCTAACATTGTGTTACTCATTTGTTCCTGTGTAGTTATTCATTAATAATGGAATTGTGTTCTAAAGTGTTACCAATGAATATGTTTTTTAAAAAGTGGAAATATTTAGAAATCTGAGATGTAAAAGTAATTGATTTGACCAACCAAACTATTTATCTATCATGTTTTCCTTTGAGTAAACTGAGGTTCTGTTTGTGTGTGTTAGTGTGGCGTATTTAGCAGGATGTATGGTCAAGAGTCTGCAAGAGAAACAGCCAGAGCTGCATATTACCAATCGAGACATTCTCTGTGTTACAATTGCTGGTCTGTGCCATGATTTAGGTGAGTGCCACATACATCCATGGTTTCAGGATATGTCCACTACTAGTGATACCACCATTTCTACAGATAGCAATTTTACATTTGTTTTTTTTCTATTCTCAAGGTCACGGTCCATTTTCTCATTTGTTTGATAAGAAGTTCATTCCTGCAGTCCAGTCTGGTAAATATCAGAGTTTCTCACTTCTCTGGTCTTGCTGTATATAGTTATGTGTATAAAAAGTACTAATTATTGACTTGTGCTCTTAATGTTTTTGTAATAAAAAAACTATGTCACTTATGACTAATTCACTTACTCAAGAATTAGATTTTTAAAAGAATAGTTAACTTTCACAAAGCTCTTATCCGTAAAACAGCAGTTAATAGAAAACATAACAGCATGTTTTGACGTGAGGACCACGTGTTTTGTGTTTTGGTGTCACTATCATTCCTCCATACGAACATGGACTAAACGTGTTTCAGTGCAAGGGAGGATTATTAATGATGGCAACAATAGTGACCGCTGGGATACTAACTATATTATTATTTTTTTTTATTTTTTTTTTATCTTAGTATTCCTATTCAGTGCTGTATACGTTTTTTTTATGTATAATAGTAAGCATAGCATGAGATAAAACAGTTTAAAATGTGTTAATTACTGGGCTGACATGTATGTATGTATGTATGTATATATATATATATATATATATATATATATATATATATATATATATATATATATGTATATATATATATATATAATTTTGATGACTGCAGAAATAATTTAATTTCAGTATACACATTATCCCACCGGTCACAATTGTTTTAAAACTTAAATGGTTTAAGGCAGTCGGTTTCCTCAAACGGTTTGAGTAAACCTAACTTGTCATGTTTTTAAGGATATTTGTTTACACAAAAGGTTTGAGTTACGTTACTTGTCGGGTTTTACAGTGCAACTATAAAACACACACTTTTAAAAAGTAATTAATTATTATTAAAAATAATAAGAATTCTTGATTATTTCAAGGGGTTACTAATGACACATCATTTTGATATTTTCATGTCTGAGAAAAAATTGGGATTAAATTGTTTAACTGCACTTGAAGCTTTTGTGAAATTAAAAATGAAACACCTAAAACTGTATATGACACCGTAATGAAGATGAACTTTATGTTAATACGTGAAATTCTGGAGGGAACGTTGGATGGCGTCTCGTTGGAACGTAATGACGTGTGCCATTAATCGATGTTAAATAACATGTAAAACGGGAACATGAAAGGAATATTCCAAAAGCAACTCATGTAACTGCCTTAATCATAATATTGTCTTATTCAGAATAAGGTAAATAATTAGATTACTGATGTCCATGTAAACGTACTCACTGTCTTGTGGTTGGTAATTAACCTTTAATGTAACAAACATTTTATATATATTCCATGTTGTTGTTTTTCTTTTTGCTAGATGCCAACTGGAAGGTGTGTCAAACTACATACACAAGTCTTCAGGCTGAGAGTACAATAAAAAGCTTTTTAATGAGATCTGCTGATATTATTAACTTAATGTCATGTTCTACATAACACACAGTTTACTTTACCTTTTTATGTGCATGTAACATGCATAAAACACAGAACACTAAACCTTCAGTGTGGGTTTTTTTTTTTTTTTTTTGGTTAAAAATATAAAGAAAACCACAAAAGAAAAACCTAAGTCTATGAGGAAAAATCCCCTTTTATTTAATATATATATTTTTTTTATGAATATAAATATATGACTGACTATAGATTATTATAATTATATTTTATATATTTATGTATGCTATTAATGGTTGTGTGTTTAATTTTAGCATGAAGATGCCTCAGTTAATATGTTTTGCCACATGGTAGAGGAGAATAATCTGGAACCGCTGATGGTATCATATGGACTGGACATGGAAAATGATCTTACCTTTATTGATGAATTAATCAAAGGGGTGGATACTAAAGAAAAAGATGTACAAACTCCAGTTAACAACAATTGCAGACTACTTTCACCAGCTTATGTAAATGTTTGATAGCTATTAAAAGTATGTTTATTCCTCCAGTGGCCAGCGAAGGGCAGGACTGAGGACAAGGCTTTCCTGTATGAGATTGTGGCAAATAAACGGAACAGCATAGACGTTGACAAATGGGACTATTTTGCTCGGTAAATATACATTTAGAATTATTTCGTAATATTTTTGAGTTAACCATGCTGTATCCTTTTTTGATGGACAGGAAATAACACTTAGCACAGATGTACAGAATTATTTGCCCCTGAGAAACTTTCTTCTGATTAGTGAACATATGCTTAAAGGTCAACAAGATATCTTGCAATTATATCATCTAGTTATCTGATTTACAGCATTGCATTAACACAAGACCTTGTCATCTTTTGTGTAATTCCACAAAAAAAGGGAAAGAGAGTATTAAAAGCATAAAACTATTCCTGTTACAAACACTTTGTAAAGTTTTCATCTTCATTATTATTGTAGCTTGTTGTCATAATGTTCAAGCTTTAAAAAAATACAAAGATATATGGGGAAGATTATACAGTCCAAAATAG